>JABSTT010002070.1:0-56205 GCA_013339685.2 Hyalomma asiaticum
CTGCAATGAACATTTAGTCTGGTGGGAGCATGTGTGAAGAGGAACAGTTAGTCCTATGGGATGAACTCTTAGTCTCGGGGGAGCATCTGCTTGGACGAACATTTCATCCTTTGAGGGAGCAAGTGTGGGGAGTAACCGTTAGTCTCCTGAGGAGTAACTGCTAAGGGATGATCAGTTCGTCCCTTCGCAGTTAGTCCCCGAGGGACGAATCGTTGGTACTTTAGGGAGTAATGGTTGTGGCAATGCAGTTACCCCCCAAAAGGACGAACCACAAACCCCTTTTCGTCCTTTGCGGCTTAGAGTGTGTGCACCAGAAACTGAAAGCGGAGATTCCATCATTGATCCTTGTAAGCTGTGTGTGCCGCTCACTTCAGCTTGCAGTGTCCAGTTCCGTGTCCGAAACACTGCCAAGAAACCTTGAATTTTTTAAAAGGGAGACCTACAGTTGATTCTCAAAGTCGTCAATGCGTCAGGCGGCCTACCGCACGCTTTACCACAAACTAAATGAAGGGAGAGAGCCCTTGAAATAGGTGCAGTCCAGCAACACAAAGGCCAGTGGAACGAGCTGAAGTCCCACGTTCCCCATTGTTCGCCGCAGTGAGAAGTGTTACACGGCTCAGCTGTTGCATGCAATGTACAGCGATGAGACAAACCATGCGTACCTGCTCTTTTTGCATCCGTCTCTTGCAGAGGTGCAGGTGGTGAATAAGGCATTTTGAAATGAGCACTGCCAACCCTCTCAAGTTAACAATAAACGACCTCAGCCTGCTCATTGAATGCCACATGTTCTGCCAACATGTAAACTGGACCCCCTGACTTGTGATCTAGACAGCCACCCAGACCCAGAGCCTCACCTTGGGCATGAGGCTGAAAAAAAGATACGAGACATGAGAGGGGACTCGTTAAGGCTGCCCGACAACATTAACATCACGAGGCACACAGCCCTCTGTCTCCTGGTGCTACCCTGGTCTAATCCCGAAGTTGAACGTGTGTTCAGTCAGGTCAACATCGTGAAGTCCAAGTGTCGAAACAAAATGACGCCACCCATGGCCAATGACCTTCTGACTGTGCGCGCAGGACTAAAACGGCATAACAAGTGCTGCCGTGACTATGTAATTCCTAAGTCAGTTCTGGCAAAGATAGGCGCAACGGCGGCCTATACTGACTCCTGCGCTCTGGAAGGTCCAAGCGGCGCAGGCCTAAGCACAGAGGGTGAAGCCTCAGACGGAGTCGATGAGCCAGATGTAGGCGATGACATTATTGAACTTGTCTAGATCTGCACATACAGACTGCTTGTGTTGTGTTCATTGAGTCACGAAACTGTGATAGCTGACAATTTATTTTGTTTGAAGCCAGTAGGTGGTATTCTTAAATTAAAATGTTTTATGATAATTTTTTGCCATATTTATTATGTAGCTTTTTTTACTCTAAATCTACCCGTTTTTGAGTATGTGTCTAGCGGGAAAATTATTTAGGAGTTGGCAACACTGCCTCACCCCGCTCAGTCGGGATTCTGCTTCCGCCGCGTGCGGACGTGCCGTGCTCGCGCTCTAAGGAGTACGCGCGTGGTGCGATGGCTCGTCGAGTTCGTCTCCTCTACTACGGATACAGCGTTTATATGTGTGTGTCATATAGGGAGTATTCACCCATGTCACGCAAGCGATGCATCCTGGAACCGCCGCTATTTTGTTGTACTGGCTGACAAGGCCGCGCTTTACGGTGCCTGTGTTCTAGGAGCCAATAGCTGTGACATGGTGTTCCGCGCCATTTTTGGGTTCAACAATCGGTCTCAGACGAAGGAGAAGTTACAGAGCAATGCACCGGATCCGCGCTTCTTTAAGATGCCGAAGGTGCGGCTAAATGAATGCGAACAGACGCGGGTGCTGTCCGAAAGGCGCCGATGAGAATGGTTGGCCAGAATTAACCGGAAAGGCCTCGACGCCAACGTGGACAAGTACAAGGTCTGCTCGAAGCATTTTATTTCAGGTAAGGATGCATTGTATCGACTGTAGGCGTCGCCATGAAAAGACGCGAATGAAAAAAGAAAAAAAAAGACACACGACCCACGTTGTGTTACGCACCAGCCGCATGTTTGATACCTCCGTAATTTGTTCTCGAACGCTGTGTTTTGGTGCAACAGTGTCTTTACTGGCATGACACATCGAACAGGAAGTACCAACAATAAGACTAGGAGTTCTGAAGCACTTAAATCGCACATTTTCTGGTAATCGTACGGAAGAGGTTTACATAGGCTTGCTTTTCCTGTTTGCCTTTCATTCCAGGCAAATAGCGCAATGCTCTGCGTCTAATTTTGCTCGTCGCTCGACGTATAATTTTGCCAGCTGCTACTTTTTGAGTGCATGTAATAGTTCGTAGTGCACGGCTGTGGTCAAGCGAAATTATAATGCAGTAGTTCGTTTGTGATCATGAATAGCGCTGTCGGAGCGAGTGCATAAGGACCGTTATATCGGCAAAGCAACCCCCAAAATTTGTCGTGTACTCCCCAACTCACAAGAACAAATATCGCAGGGCAGCCATCACAACTTTTTGACACGTGTAGTCCGGACCGAGCCAACATTTGGGGTACGGCGATCGTTGCTCCGAACCTCGGCTGCACCGCTATGAACGTCTGAAGCGGCGTCGATCTGCTGTGGCGATCGCACCGAGTATGTCGCCAGCGGAGGAATCAGAACTTCAAGGTACAGAAACCTTATTTAAAAATAAAGCCTAAACGTTGTCGAAGCTAAAAAATGAAATTATGAATATCAACTTATGGTAAAGCAAATTATCTATTTTTTCGTACTACTAATCATATAATATGCAACTTATGCTGCAGAGTCTGCGGAGCCAGAGCTGATGGGCAAAGAGAAGCAGCTGTCACTGCAGCTGAAGGTAAATAATTCTTCTGCACTTTATGATAAGAGCATCATCGCATACGGTGTGTGTGTGTGCGTGTGTCTGTGTGTTTGATCATTTCCACGTGACATTAATATTGTAAAACAAAACCGTATGCGATATAACTTTTTCCCTGTTAATACGTACAGCACTAGTCAAGCGAAGAAAGCAGTATATCTTAAGACAGGTGCAACAAACATCTATGAACGAGATGTCTGAGCTCTTGCTTGTTTTATGCAGATGGAGCTTGCCAAACCGACTTGACTGCTGCAGATATTGCTGCCATGGAGGAGGACCTTGTTTCCCAAAACAAAGCAGTTTATGACCTTCGGGTGACTGTAAACAGAAGCCGGTTTACAGAAGAGGCACTGGGAGAAGACGACAATGTGTGCTTTTACACAGGGCTCCCATCATTCGCAGTGCTCATGCCTGTTTTTCACCTGATAGAGCATCACATATCGCACAGTATAAACAATGTCCTCTCGAAGTCTGAGGAAATCATGCTGTTCTTGATGAGGTTGCGACTTGGTTTGCCTATGCAGGATCTTGCCTACAGGTTCAACATATCACAAACAACAGCATCCCGAATATGTGAAAGGTGGCTGGATGCTTGTTTTGACAGGTTGTACCCATAATTCAATGGCCTGAAAAGAAGATGTCATGAAAACCATGCCACTGGCATTTGTACGTAACTTTGGAAGGAAGGTCCACGTAATTTTTGACTGTTTTGAAGTATTTATCGACCGACCAAGTGCCCTTGACTCGTGTGCCAGTACTTGGTCTCACTACAAGCACCACAACACTGAAATTTTTGATTGCTATCTCTACACAAGGCAGCATTACTTTCATATCCAAGAGTTATGCAGGTAGGTTCAGTGATAAGTTTATAACAGAAGATTGTGGTGTTCTATTGAAATTGGAATATGATGATGTTGTTCTTGCCGATAGGGACTTCTTGATAGCAGAGTGTTGGCTTGTGCTCTGCCAGACTGCACATTCCGCCATTCACTAGGGGAAAGCGGCAGCTGAGCCCGAGTGAAGTTGAGTACACCAGGGAGATAGCGAATGTGCGCATACATGTTGAAAGAGTGATTGGGCTGGTGAGGAACAAGTACCAATTATTGAAAAGTTGCCTTCCAGTAGAAGTGCGAAAGTGGTGAATGTCCCATTGACAAAATTGCTGTGGTATGTTGCGCTCTTACAAATTTGTGCAATTCAGTCGTCCCTATGGACTAATTAGTGGAATAATGTGTTTGATCATGCATTCTTGATTGTGTGCTGCATAATAAATTTTAAAGGAAAAACTGGTGACAGGAAAACTAAGTTGAAATTAAGACATGAAATTAACTAAGGTGGCTGAAGCAGGTACAGGGCATATAGCAT
Organism: Hyalomma asiaticum; assembly: GCA_013339685.2. NCBI lineage: Eukaryota > Metazoa > Arthropoda > Arachnida > Ixodida > Ixodidae > Hyalomma > Hyalomma asiaticum. The sequence goes on from JABSTT010002070.1 coordinate 4,279, forward strand.
GAGAAGTCACGTTCAATGAAGCATCTTGAATGAAGTACTTCTTCATGCAGAAACAATGATATGCTTGAAAATTCCAGATTTATTTTTTGCTGATTCGTGTATTATATGAAAAGCAGCACTCCATGCAGCATTTTTCAAGCAGTTATTGGGCTCAACTTGATGGAAAAGCCCCAAATGGGTCTTGTTCAGAGCATAGTCATTTATCTGAAGTACATGCTAAAACATAAATGACGTATCTGCTGCCTGAGCAAAAAAAATGGTATAAGGGGAGTCTTATTCTTGCACACAGGGGTACAGTACTCAATTAGAGTACGAAGTGTGCAACACACGTGCAATGTGATCTAAAATAAAAAAAAATACAATACAACCTTCCCTTGAGAAGCTAGAAGTTGTGTGTCTGCACTGCATTCTTCTAGTTTTGCAGCACCAGTTGATTCTTCACAGAATTCATAAAGCTTCGTTTTTTATAGGGCAATAAGATTCAGCATTTCAGTAAGACGTTTTATATTTTAAAGGTTTTTAATGTGTGCGCAATCAGTCACGTGTTTTTGCATGGATCTTTAGCCAAGCTGTGTGTGTCAGTGTTACCATGCACTGTGCGACAATTATTGTAGCTCACGCCGAGCTCAATTTGCGTAATACATGCCAAGGATTAAATGTTGCTGTCATAATTTCGTCCAAATTGCTGTGAATGTCAGACCACTCACTAAAATCTTATAAATGTCCTATGCAACACATATGTGCCTGTTTTATTCTTGGTTATAGTTTGTAATATTAACGAGCTTGGTTGTAAGGGTACTTGCTTGGGCCAGTTGATATACATTCATTGTTACTTATTGCGCACTACTTTCAGGACGAAGACTGAACCACACGAGCACAAGCGCAAACTTACAACTGAATTTATTGGACGGACACACGAAGCTTTTATACAATCACGTACCATAGTAATAAACAAACAAAATGAAAACATTTACAAAAAAAAGGAAGACATATATAAATAATATTACAATACTGATAGACATTCATGCCGATGAATCACACCTATCGCATATCCCTGCATTACATATTCAGATACATTATTTCCTTCTGCGTGAGTCCCAAAGGTGCCATACTGACGCAGTCATCGCCCAGGCGAACAATCTCGGACGCCTCAATGATTTCCCGAGTCATCTGATTATTGTGCCTAGCGACAACCCTGGTTTCACGGAACTTCGGCTGGCATCCGCAATCTCGACAATGCAAGCCTAGGTGACCTTGCACCGATTTATGCACATTGTTGTTGTGCTCCCGCAGTCTTTCATTTAGGCACCTTCCCGTCTGGCCTACATATTTCTTTCCGCATGCGAGCGGAAAATCTCGTACACCACTTTTTCGACACAATTCACAAACTTGTTTCTGTGGTTAGTTGACTCAAGAGATGCATAAATCATCAGTTTATTGTAATAAATGACATCACCCTGGACTTCTGCTGGCTGTTTATGGCTCTATTGTAGTGGTACTTTAACATGATACTTTTTCATTCTTTTTTTTAAAGGATAGTATATAAACACTTAGAACTGCTGCATTGTATCGCCATAAAGGTAGCAATTGCAGCATAAGTAGAAAACTGAACACTAAGCTGCTATAATGTCCCAAGACTCCTGCACTGAAAAGTCACAACGAGAAGTACAGAAACATGAAGCAAAGCTGAAGCTGTGAAGCACAACACGAAGAATGACAGATCGTACTTATATCGTTTGCTTCATGCACTAGTGTAGGAATCATGTAACTTCATGAGCTAGCCCAGTCTCAAGCAATACTCAAGTATCCTTCACTACGGCTGCTGTCAACTGCAGTAAATCTAAGGCTGCATGTTGCCTCCTATTCTCGAACGCAAAAAAGGAGATATTACATTGTTGCCAAGAAATACACACTTGTGTCCAAGTACATATTGCATCATAACACCAGAGAAAAAAAGGCACAGTATCGAACAGTTAAAACAAACAAGGAACTCTGAACAGAGATACCTTCCAGGTCCCACCTAGTCGATAAGATGTTGGGATGTGTAAGGACAATGTGCGCACACAGAATAGGTTTAGGTAGCTATTCTGAATCAGCATTTCCAACATCATCATTTGATTTCACAAGTTCATTCTGCCGAGTGAACCACCATCCTACAAGCTCGAGGAAAACAACTTTGTAAAAAAAAGATCTTTGCTTTTTCAAGGGCGTTTGCTAGAAAAGCATCGTCTCTGACAATTCTTTCAACATTAATTTCACCACATTTCCAAAGCACAAAGTCACAATACGAAACATTGCATGCAAACATTTGGCCTTGTACTTGGTAGTAATAAGTGTCACTTGTCTTGAGAACAACGCTGCCACTTTCCTCAGTCACACGACTTCTTTTTTGCATTGGAAGTTCATGCAGGGAACTATTTTCCACGCTGTAAGGACATTTAACTTCTACCGTGCCTTTTCCACAACAGTCGCACTCAACGACGAGATCCGGTGTTGCTGCAAAATACGGATGTTCGTTTGAAATCACTAAACCAATTTCACTGTATCTTGCACATGTGCTGAAAGAGCCTTGTCATGCGTCAAAGCTGTAGCCTCGTTTTCCTTACCATACTTTACAGCTGCTACATTCAGTTTGTTGCTGGGGTAGCATATTTTCTTCACCAAGCTTATTGGGGGGGTTTCAATACGTGCAGTGCACACTGACTTTAATGTTGATGCAGTAATTCGTCCAGCTCTGTAGAGGAACCAACTCTGATTGAGACTGTTTTCGGGTACGGTGCTCAATCGATGCTATTGCAGCCTCGGATATTTCCATCTTGAAAGCAGAACATCTCTCTTCAAGACTTTTAACGTCCATTACTGAGGCACTAGGGCTGTACAAGTCAAGGAGATACAATGCACTACACTGTCACCTCAGAAACATACAGGTCGCTGTACTTTGGATCGGTGGCAGCTACTGAAGGGCGAACTCCACTGGCAATTATCTCATCGAGAAGTGCGGTCAGCTCTCCCGGTGTTGATGCTGGCACCTTTTTTCTTGGCTTCTGCTTGACTAAAGCAGGTGCTCCCAACATTAGCTGTCGGCGTCTCATGTCAGCTGATGAGAAGTCCATTGCAGAAATTGGAGCCGCTTTAACTGTGTGCTTATGTGGTGGTAACCACTTGTTGCTGCCGTCAGTGCAGGACTTGGACTTCTCGATTCCAAGCCCCATCTCCATGTAAAAAAAAAAGCAGTGCCGCAGCGTGCGAACAGCCCAGCCATGCACATACAATGGGCACAGACAACACTGCCATCATGGCTCATCAGTAACCAAGCTGTCAGAGGACGGCACCGACAAAGCTTGGCAGTGGTTTACTTCACCAAGAATTATCATTTCATCGTTTCCTTTGCGTTTTATCAATGGTTCCTTCACCCAACCGCTCACGACAAAATTGTATGCTTCCAGAGCCTTCTTGTTTTTTATCTGTTTCCTCGTGACAAAGCTCGACCTCGTCACTAAGTAGATGTCAGAGAAGTCGACGTCAGGCCACTCATCTGATCCCACAACACAGTCGCCCGAACTCAACTGAAAAGGATCGCCACCGCACCTGGCTACTTTGGCTTCGTAGCGTTGAACGTCATCCCCATGCAGTGTAGTTGTGTATTCCTTCTTGTCCGTTCGTGGTTTAGCACTCATTGTCACTGAACAGTCCATATGTAAATAAGCCTGAAGACGGCAGCACACGGACTAACACACACGCGCAACACAACAAACACCACACACGCGTACACACCCTGGCACACGTGCTGAAATCAAGGCAGCGCAGCCACTCCCACGATTTCCGAACGAGAATGTCATTGCAAATTCACGGAAGACGCGGAGATCACTTCATAAGCTTTCACGATCACGATGCAAAGCCCAGACGCACATACGCGCGTCGACGCAAAATCACCTGCAAAGAAAACGAGTCTAGGATAATGCCGTGACACGCGCACACAGACTCGCACAGCGCAGCTCATTGAGTTGCAGCATTCCAACGACAGCAAAACAACACTCCCGAAAATCGACGTAGGACTAGGTGAAACGTTTCGTTGCCGCTGTTCCAGCCACCGTGTTGTCTCCAGCGTTGGCGTCTCGGCGTGCAGTTCACACTCGCAGAGTAGTCAGAAAGTGCGTGCTCTTGTGAGAAGCCGCACGCCCGCGGTGTCCGAAGTAATCTCGCAGCGATCGCGAAGTCAAAAGTACATTCAGACACACGCGATTCGCGCACACAAAGTCGTCGGAAAGTCTGTGGCCGCGATTACATCAGTAAGCGCTCGACGACAACACCACACGCCTGCGATGTCCTGAGCAAGCTTGCAGTGATCACAAAGTCAACAGTCTACTTTGACCCCGCGGAAAGAAAACAGCGAACGCGGCGGGTGCTGTCTGTAGTGCTAATTGCTAATTGTATCCCCCCCATATATGGAAATAAAAGGGAAAAGAAAAGTGGGGGAAGCCCGCACCACCAAACGGTATATCGGGCTTAAACCAATCAAAATAAAAGAATAGGGGCAGTGCCCAAAAGTAATTTAAGTAAAAAGCCAATATTTGCGGTTAAAAAAAAATTTTCGGAGACTAAGCCAGAAACGTTATTTCAGAACTAGAAGTAATTAACTATGCCGTTAAGGGTGTGGTCCGAATTGGGATTTTAGTTTGCAATAAATGACCAAGAATGTTCCGCATGGGTTTCTGTTTTCCATAGAAAGTGGATAAAGTGAATTTGCCAACGTAATGCTTTGTCCGGCGCCGCTGCACTTGCCGTGTATTATTTATAACCAGACTGTGTGATGCTGAAGAATAAAAACGTCGTAGAAGAGCGAAGTGAGCCAGGAAAGGTGCAGTAGAGAAGCTGAGTGGATGAAGTGTCCTGGACCGTTCAAGATGTTGAGTGCATAACTCCTGGGTTCTTGGTTGAAGCGCCTGAAAATTGATTTAAAACTAGAGAACTGGTTGGAATGTAGTGAAAGATACGCGGCAGTTGCCATGAGTGTAGGTGTGGGTGATACATGGAGAACTGTTTTTGGAATAATGATCTCCAAGCTTCCGCAAGGAGCCAGGGGCGTTCCCCGCCTTCGTTGGCATAATCTTGGCTCTTGCAAGAAGCCAATGATCCTAGTCCGCATCTGGGATATGTCGTGTGGGGGATGATATTACAGTGGATGAATTCATTATGGTTACTAATTGGAGGAGATGCGCACAGTGTTGTTTGTGTTTGAGGAATTGTGGAAAATGTTTATATGTTATAACTGTTTTTGTGTGGGTTAGGAAGTGTTGGCGAATGGCAGATGTATGGGGACAGTCATTAAAATAGTGCAATTCATTTACACAAAGTGAGCCACAGGAACAACGGTCTGATAATGTAATATTAAATCGTTTGAGATAAAACTGGAAATGACCATGCCCTGTCATCAAATGAACGAGTTTCTTATTAGGGGGAAACCAATTAGGGATATTATAGATACTGTTAATCCAATTGTATAAAGAGGTTTTGGGTCCTTCTAATTGCCAATGAGAGTGCCAGTGCGATAACATAATTTTATGAAACTGTGTTTTAATGGATCTAACTGAGATGAGTAGAGTGCGTGTAGGACTATTAGAGTGTGGATGGGCTGCAAGGTGATCGGCTAACTCATTTCCAAATATTCCAGTGTGAGCAGGGACGTGGTAGAGGAGAATTCGATGACCGGATTTATTTAGATTGTGTATGGTATGTTTAATGTTGTGTATGCTACTGTTATTATCGGGAGAATTAGCTAATATAGTTAGAAGAGAGAGGCAGTCGGTATATAAATGGACACAGAGGGATGATGTGTTTAATGAGAGAGTTTGTATGTATCCTATGGCCTCGTCAAATGCCACCAACTCAGCGACAAATGCACTAGTTGCATTCTCAACATGAATTGTTTGGTGGTGAAGTATAGCATGTGTAGGGGTGAATGCGACATAAGCTGCTGTTGCTGAGTGATGAGTAAATGCACCATCCGTGTGGACGTGAATAGCTGGGATGTTGGAAATGCGTTTGTGGGATGCTGGTGTTAATTTTCGAAATGAGAAACGATGGATGTCTGCAGGATGAGTGTGCCAAGGGTTGAGGGGGAATGAAACATTGTGTGGGTGATAAGTATTTAGTCCATAATAAGTGGTTGTCCGTAGTTGGGAAAGTGTAAATAGGGCACTTAACCGATCAAGTTCAAGATCCAAGGGTGGGGTATTTGCAATTATATGTAAGGACGATGTGCGAGTTGTGTGAAATGCGCCTGTCATAGAGATTAGGACACTTCATTGTATGGACATCACGCGGTTTTTAAGGAAAGTGGTGTGATTTATGGACCACCATACCGGGGAAGCATATGTGATGGATGGAAGTAAGACCTGGCGATAAATGCGCAATAAAGAAATGTTACGAAGTGAACGATGCATCTTAATGAAAGTGAGGAAACGTGCAGTCGTCTCCTCAAGTTTAGACTTTAGGTATTCGACATGTGTATGAAAGTTCAAAGTAGGATCAAAAAGAACACCCAGAATGCGAATGGAGGGTTGGTGCTTTATGAAGTGATCGTATAGTTTTATCGAGGGTCTCCTATGCGATGTTCCAATGTGACCGTTATTAAAGAAAAGAACATGAGATTTGGACGGATTTAAAGTGAGTTTAAGGTTGTTTGCCCAACTTGAGATAACCTGTAAAGACTTGTTCGCATTTGCCTGTAGTTCCAACCTTGACGAGCCAGGTACAATCAGAATGGTATCATCTGCATAAGCTTGTAGATGAAAGGGAAAAGGGAAGGTGATGTTGAGCAAAGAGTGGACCAATATGTTCCACAGTAAAGGACTGATAGGAGACCCCTGTGGGCTGCCGATAGTTAGTGACGCTGATCTGTTGCCGTGATGTGATGTGTAGGTGATATTGCGGTTGGAAAGGAAAGTTTGAAGTAAATAATATAAATTTTCCGGGCATTGATGTTTGCGGAGGAAGTGCAAAACCGCGGGATGCCACACACTATCGAAAGCACCTCTGAAATACAGAGAGATAAGAACGGTAGGTGTCTTCGAGGCTCTATATTCTAATAAAATTTGTTTAAGATGATAGAGAGCCAATGTAGCACTTTTCCCGGTGGTGAACCCAAATTGATTACGGTGAATTAAGGAATTCGTATGCAAAAAGTAATAAAGCCGGTTATTAAGCAGACGTTCCAGGACTTTGCCAAATATGGAGTTCATAACTATTGGGCGATATGAATTAGGTAGGTGAGGTGGTCGATTAGGTTTCAAAATAAATACAATCTTGCCGGTTCGCCAAGGCATAGGAAAATAACCTAACTTCAAAGCAGCGTTGAAAATGAACAAGAAAAAATTGGGGTGGTAGTCAAAAAGTATTCTAACAAATCGACCGGTTCAAACCGTCTAATCCTGGTGCAGAACGGACATGGATTTTTTTAATGACATGACAAACCTCGTTGTATGTGAAGGGAGGGTCAGTGAAATGCCAAGGGTACGGTGACTTAGCAATATTCCGTATAAGAGAGTGAAACGGAGTATCAGTAGACGCATCGTCACCTGCAATTAGAGAGTCTAACAATAGCTGAGCAGAGTCAAGTGTGGATGAGGTGTTAGTATTATCAGGCCGAATCAAAGGAGGAAGAGGGGCAATCTTGTGAAACTTTTTGAAGGCGATATTGAATGTCTCACCATATAATGACCTACGGGTGGAAGCTTCACAGAGAGACTTATCGTGAGACTCCTTTGCTTTACGAATGTTTTCTTTGTAAGATGAGAATTCCTTAGCATACTGCAGATGAAAAATAGCCCGCATGGAGGGATTAGAAGCCCTTTGAAATCGTCTGCGCATTGCACGAACTTTTTTCCTTTGGACAGACAATTCTGGGGTCCACCAAGCGTTGGCAGTCTTTGGAAAACGTTTGGGATATCTGCTGAATTTATGTTTTAACCGATCGAGAATTATGTAAAACTTATGCAAAACTATGTACAGGGCATTGGGAGACATAAGAGTCGCTTTGGACACCTTTGCAAACCAATCCGAGTTTCGTAAAATTGTTAAAAGCTGCATTTCAGCAAAACCAGTCAATCTTTTTTCAGGCGTGTAGGACATGTATGCGAACGTAAATGTGATATACTGGTGGTCGGAGAGGGTTGGAACGTCAAGTACCTGCCTATCGTAACCTGCTGTCAACACTGATTTTGTAGTAAGAGTAACATCTATCCAGGTTTGTGCGTATGGAGTGACGAATGTAGGTGGGGAGTTCGGGTCATTCAAGATAAGATCGTTCGAAGTGGCAAAATTGACCAATTGAGAACCACGCAGGTCAGCAGGGTGGGGTCCCCACACGGGATGCTTGGAGTTAAAATCGCCTCCAATAATCACGTTAGAGTCACGTGATGTGATCAAGCAATGATGTAATTCATCGAGGATTGGGTAATCGGGCTATGAGGCGGAGCATAAACAGCAGTTAACGTGAAGGGAATGGAGGCAGCGCTGCAAGACAGCATTACCAAGTTTTCAGAAGTGTATACCGGGAATAACTCAAATAACTTAGTATGAGCCAAAATCATAACTCGTGGATTGTGGAGGGAATGAAATTTTGCAAACCCAGGAGGAATATTTTGTATTGTACCAGCACATATATGAGGGTCACCTACAAAGGAGAATGCGTAATTATTAGTTCTCATGGTGTCTACAAGGATTTTGGTGGCAGCGGAGGTATGATCTAAGTTCGCCTGGATGAATGTTATGTTTTCGAAGTCAGCCATTTGGATAGAAATGAAACAAGGAATAGAACATGACCGGAAGAAGAGGAATTGCTTGGTTTACACCATAAAAAAAATTGTTCAGCAAAGGCATGCAGCAGCGCCAGCATGTGATAGGAACTTAGGAAGAGTGAATAAATAAGCAGGTTTCGGCGTGTCGCAGTTTGCAACGACTAAGAAAGAGTATCTCATGAACGCAAGAAACAGTGAAGTGCAATGTGGAGGAGAAATATGCCGGAAAGTGAAAAAGTACAGACTGCAAATGATATGATGTATGAGCCATCGTGAAAGAGATGAGGAGGGAGAGAGCAAATACAAGCCGACAAAGTTGAAGGAGCGGGGAGCGGCGAGAGGACATGCCATAAGAGGAGAGAGGAGAACAACGATAAGAGAAGCAAGGAGTGTGTAGAGACCGAAAAAGAGTTGTCTTAGAGCCACCGCTCCCAATACTCAAGATCCTCTGGACATCCCTACCCATAATCAGTTCGTGCTCGCAAACGTGCTACCCTGTCGACCAACACAGGACACTCGATATGTCCAGTTGGGTGCGAACTAGGCTGACCCAACTTGCGACATTCATTACACGCAACTGCGTCGTCGCCCGACCTCACGGCACACTGTTCGGCCAAATGATTTTGTGCACACTTGGTGCACAACGCCTTGTCGGGGTGACCAGCATTAGGGCAAGCACGTCCAGAATGCCCGTAAGTTGCACAATACGTGCACATCGGCACATGAAAGTCATCTACTGCTGTTCCCACTGTCCAGCCAATCACGATCTGCCGACATTGAAGGAGTTGTCGGCGATCCGCGGGGAGAACCTCAATGACATGGGTTATATTGCCTGATTTCTCCTTGTAAGATGCGATAATTCTACTATTTGCCAAATCGAGGTTGACTGATGGATTACGGTCATTTATTTCGGGAATGACCCGGGACGCAGGAACGTCCGGGTCCACGCCCGTTAACTTGAGCCTCGGCCTACGCTTTTTGGGGATACGAACCGAGATTGACGTACTTGTTACTGTATTTTCTTCAATAGCTTTCTGCAAGTTTTTTATGGACTTCTGTTGATTTGTTAGGACGGTTATTCCTAACCTCGTCTGCCTGAGGATAATTTCTGAAATTCCTGCCTTGGCAGGATCAATATTCGATTTTAGTAATTTTAGGACATCAGCCGCCGGTGACATAGGAGGGACGACAGGTCAGAAACATTATGTAGGAATGATCTTGCCTGGATGTAGGTGTAACCACCAATGATGGACCGGGTAGGGCGTCGGCCAAGCCCGGAGCCGGGACCCGGACGTGCCGTCCCGGCGACGGAGGTTCTTGGACGGATTGCCCGCGAGCAGCAACCGTGGCGTATGACGGAACCGGCAGACCAGAACCAGTTGCAAGAGTTGACGAAACGGGATGCAGTTGCCGGGCAGGGTTGAGGAGCTGGAACCTGAGCTCCTCCACACGGCCTGATTGATGCGCAGCAATTGTGCGTAAATCTGCGCACTCCTGTATGATTTGTCGTAAAAGTCCGAGGATTTTTGCCCTCTGAGGGTTAGTAACCTTGGTTGAAATATCGAATAGAAGGTCCGATATTTCTTTTTGACAATGCACAGCACGGCTGAAGTGCACAGATGTAGGGTCATTAGACGAGGCATCATGAGAAGAGACTTGATTAACGATTGGCTGGGCATCAGGCAAACCAGCCGCCGGTGAGGCCGGGCGAATTATGCAAGGGATCCAAAACTGCGGTTTGCATTTGGCCTGTCTGAACCAAGTCTGCCATTACTTTATCTCCCTCCTCTAAAAAAACCGAGCCATCCGATTGCGGCGAGTCTCCCGGGTGGGGAGCTCGCCGATCGGGCGGATCAACCACCTCCCGTTTTGAGCCATACCAGCGTAGTGGGTATGTGCCTAAGAGAGGCACATACCCGGGGCGATCGGCCGCGACTGATGGAATAAAGGGATTTGCAAAGCAAATCACACTTTAGCGACCCAAACAGCAAGCCCCGAGGCTCCTGGTACCCTAATGAGTTGATTATCAGTGCGAGGTCGGGACAAAAAAGGCAAGAGACTGACCTTTTTGCCGAAACAGGCAGAGCCGAGGCAGCGGCCGACCGACCAGCTGCACGAGCTTGTGCAGCGTCAGTACAACAAAATGGCACGTGCTGGCTCAGGGCAGGCTGGTGACGTCACGTGAATACTCCCTATACGTGCAGTGCTGCGAGTGCGTCAGTGGACACGCGTGCTTTTCGCGCGCTGTCGCATAGCCGACGGTGTAGCGCGGATTCTGCTCACTACCGTGCCGTGAGGTGCGTCCGTGTGTTTTCCTCTTCAGCCGCTGTGAGTACTTTGAACTCGTTTCCTTTCGAACGTTTACTGTTTTTCTTTCTTTTTTGTGTGGGGGTTGGGTGCGTGTGTGGGTGTGTTTTGTGTGGGTGTTGTGAGGTGCGACATTGCTGATCCTGTGTTCCCGCCACCAACGTCCCCCTCACCGAGAGCGAGACCGAGCGCACACCAGCGCGGAGACGCACTGCAAGTGTTCAGTGTTCGCGAATGCTTCATCACCTGCTCGCCAGCGCCGAGGCTCCAGCACGAGCGGAACGAGCGGCTCCTCCGAGACTCGCCCGTTCAACCCTACCCTCCCCGACCCGGTTCTGCTTGTATTCGACAACCTTCAGGAGTATACATGGTTTTCACGTGACGTCACGCTCAGCAGCGCGCGCAGCGGCGGCCATGTTGGTGCAGTGCGTGCGGAGCCGTCGTGGTGCGTAGGCCGTTCCGCGCTCGTTTCCTCGAGGTTTCAGGCGATTGTGGTGCTTTTCGTGCGCGATGCCGACGCTTCTCAATAAGCAGCCGTTAGACCCGACTTATTATTCGGATCTGACGGGGCCCGAGCGCCTTCGCTATGCCGAAAAGGTGGAAATGTGCGATAGGATCGACCCCTTCACGCTTCGACCGGGAACGGACACTTCAAGTGATGTGAACGTATTTCCGGACATTTGTTACGGAGACATCGCCAATTATCTTGTTTTTTCTGCCAATTATTTGACCCTCGAGGAAATGAAGGCGTTCAAGTCGACCAAGGCGCATAATTACTTTACAAGCGGTTGGGTCAAGGGTCTGTCAGCTAAACAGTTGCAAGATGACAAGGTGCTTCTGCTTGGCGAGGTAAGTTGCAGCTTGTGTTTCTCAGAGTGAGAGAGAGTGAAATAACATTTAATCAATGTACAAGTGATTTAGTGTGTGACAAAGCACTCGGCTATTTTCGAACTGTCATTCGATCCCAAAGGGCCGCCACGCCAAGTCTTTTTTTTTTTTTAACTTTCATGTGATAGGTGGTGTTGGTTTGTTTAGTTTGGAAGCATGGCAACTTAAATCGCGAAGAAAGAAAAATAATACGGCAACGCGTGAAGTGATTCATATCACTTGCCACATATTTGTCAACCAAAAATTTAGGTCCCATGCACTTGTCACGTCGAGCAATGAAGGCCTGCTTTGCTGATCAAGCTTGTCGCGATCGTTCGTTCAGTGTAGCCCGAAAAACTCGACAGTGACGTGCAGAGATGTCCCCAATGTTAATTTGTACCTTGCAACACGTCTTTTGCAGGTGAACCATTGACAAAGGTTGCGAGACCAGCCTCTACGTGTGTGGATCCAAGAAAGATGGGGTTGTGCTCTCAGCCCATTGCACGTGCATGGCAGGCGCTGGGGAGGCATGTTCTCATGTTGGAGCTTGCCTGTATGCGGTAGAAACTGGCGTGCGAATGAGAAATGGGAGACGGAAAAAGTTAGTGCTGGTTGATTTCGGCCAACAAGTGCGGTTGGAACAACCAATAACAGCGCAGATAAACCATAGCGACGCGTCGAACGTTCCGCCAAGACGCAAAGTGCAACCCCAGCCAACCATCAATATTCAGAGGATGTCCACAAATGGTCTAAATGTCCAATGTTATTTGTGAATATTCAGTAGATATTGAGTAGACTACAGTATTTAGATATCATATAGTGGATATTCATAAAATATTTGTGGATGTTGTCTTACTAACATATTTTACTATACAGCAGAATATTATGCGGTGGATATTTATAAAATATTTGTGGATGTAGGTGACGATTGCTGAACTTCCAGATGAAAAGGCACGTTCCAGCTGCGTTGCCAGTCGAAATTAATATCCGTTGACAGCTGAAAACTTAAGCTGCTATTTTTCCAACTGCAAAAACTGGAAGTAAGTTTAGCTGGAATTGCTGATGTTGCTGGAAACAACTCGAAATGCGAGTTCCTTGCTGGAAACAGAACCCAGTTCAGCGTTCGGAATGTTGCTTACTCGCGAGCAGCAGATTGACTGGGGTGAGAAACGACGCTGATATCGCATCTCAAGGAGTGCAAGGAAAAATAAAACAAATATGCACGCAATGTTTTTTTTTTTTTTTTTTCAGAGACGTCTATACCTTAGTCGCCTCGCTCTCAGTTAATTCTGATGCTCTGATGACCGATGTGCTGCTGCACGGTTTATATTAAAACACAAGTAGGTAACGTTGTTATGTCAGCACTTTCATTCAATTTTGGCAGATCGTATGCGGGGTCTCCGCGCTTTTTCCCGTACTGTGCGCGCACCTGTTGCAATGAATCGACACCCTTGCAACGTTATCGACGTCGAACAAACAGCATTTATCATGATGAAGCATACGAAGCACTTGCTTTTAACACCAAGAGTAGATAGCACCGAAATACTGACAGAGCTTCCAAAGCCACCATTTTAGCAGCGGCCATGTTTGTTGTTTACCAAGAACGCTGTTTCGTCAGCGTTAGTCACGTACATCGTTCTTATGCATTATTTTATGCGCAGAGTAACTTACATGAACAATGAAACTGTTAATTTCTCTAAAAAATATCGTAAATTTTATTAGAGTAAATAGAAATTACAGATGCAGGAAAATTTTAATAAGAACATCCGCGGCCCCCGCAGTTTCGTAAACGTGACGCATGCGTCATGGCAGCCGTGCAGTGGTCGGACGGAGTTGTGTCAAAGTGGTGTGCGTGTTTGTGAAGTGAATCAGCATTATTTAAAAGAAGAATTGTGCACAAGTCTTGTTTTTACCTGTATTCTGGTACAGGTTTGCACGTAAGCCGTTATACTTACAACTGTCAGCTGCACGTGCGCTACGTGTCGTGGTGAATCCTCGAACGACTAGGCTCCTACGGACGACTCTACTACTTGGAGGTAACTACATTTTTTTTGTTCATTTCTGTTTCAAGACCAGTTTTCAGCGTGCGTGTGCGCGTCTGTGTTTATTCCGAGAAGCCCGCTTGTCAGCATGTTAATTTTGACGGCTTGAGTGCGATTTGCATGAAGTGTTGCTTGAAAAGCTGTTGGCAGTTGTCAACGTGTTGTGTGAGACAAAATACCAGGAAAAAGAACGCTGTTGACTCGACATCATAGAATCTGGTCAAGGTGTGGTAGTGTGTAAGGTAACTGTGATATTTTGCATGTCAGCCCGACGTGCAATGCGATGTCCCATTGTATGAAACTTGATTCTGGTACAATCGAGTCTAATAAGTTGCGTGCTTTTGGACTGACTACACGTAAATATCTCTTACAGGTGGTAAAGTGCACGAAATATGATAACAGTGCGCCCGAGAAGTGTCTTTGCAACGCCTGCTGCAGACATCGAAAAAAACAAGAACAGATGAAGATTGAGAGACACGTGCTTCTGCCCCATCATTCTTTGAATAAATTTGACTCTTTCATAAAGGCAGTGTTATTGAGTGTTGAACTTGCTGCTGCTGGCTGCATGGGTCCCTGCACCTAAACATAAATGTCATTTGACATCGTATGAATATAATAAGTTGAACTCATGAGGATGTCCACTAACATCCAGTCAATCTATACGTGGAGCAGATGTGGACATCATGTGGATGTCCACTAACATCCAGTCAATCTATATGTGGAGCAGCTGTGGACATCATGTGGATGTCCATGTGGAGTCCATATCGGTTCGAAACTGGACATCCTCTAGAGATTATATTTAACATTAGAAAACAATTTCGTGGATATCCATAGACATTAGATATCTTATTGTGGAATATCGAATAATGTCCAGAGGAATGTGATATGGTTGGGTTGGGAACTGCTTGCACCGCCGCTACCGCCGCGGTCGATGGCTCACTGCACCAACGTGGCGGAATCGTATCCCAGGATTCCTAGGCGTGACGTCAGTGCAAGCCATGTATTGCACTGCCGCGCCTGCTGTAGACGGCACTGCTGCCTCAGCCTGCAGCGACAACCTCGGCTGCGCCCGCTGCCCCCAGGCCTTCCTGCGACCCTTCTTCGGCAGTGCCGCTGCCGCACAACTCGGATGTCGAAGTGGAGCAAATGGACACGACGGCCACACGCAAGCGCCTGCGGCCAGTCCGAAAGCTCCGACGACGAGGGCTGCTCGCGGAAGGTGCCGGCCATCGCCCCACCTACTGTCGATGCCCCGCCGCCCACCAACAGCCCTACAGTCGCTGTCCCGCTGCCTACCGACGCCCCACCTGTGCGCCCAGTGCTGACGATGCTGGCTTCCAGCTCGTCCAATCAAAGGCGCAGAAGCAACGGGAACAAAGGGGGGCCGCAGCTGTTCCTACAGCACGACAACACCGGCGCGGGCACTGCAACCCCTCCGGTCTCCGCACCGACTGCTTCAACAACTACACCCGTCGTGGCGATCACAGCAACACCCCCACAACAGATTACAGTGCTTTATCGCCCAGCTGTCCCTGGAGCCGTTTTTCCGTGCACCGCCCGCCTCTGTCTCGTGGCGGGAGTACGAGACGTGCGGGTCAACACGAAGAGCATCATGGCGGCTCATGCGGTCACGGCAGAATGGCGGGAGCGCTTGCTGGCCATCACAGAGCTGGCGGGCATTCCTGTTGGCGCCCGGCTGCCAGTGGACCGAACCAGGAGCTCTGGCATCCTGCAGGGCATCTTAGGGGACCATCCGGAGGAAGAGCTATTGGCTGGCCTCGAGTCTGAGGTGCCGGGGCTCTCTGCGAGGCGCCAGGGCACAGCGCTCATCCTGGACTTTGCAGCATCGGCACCGCCAGCCCCGGTCCGCCTCTTCCGCATGACCCACCAGGTCCGGGCATGACGGCCGTGTCCCCTGCAGTGCACAGGTGTGGCAGCTATGGGCAGGTCACCACCACATGCTCCAGAACGCAGTGATGCCTGCACTGCGATGGCGGGCCCCATGGAGACAGCCCCTGAGCTGCCAAAGCCAGTTGCATGCATTGCAGGCAGGGCCATGCGGCCACCTCGCCAAAGTGCCAGCTGTGGCAGAAGGAGCGGCACCTGGCCACCATCAAGGCCACTGCCCCCGCCTTTACACCACACCGGGAGGCTGTGGGGGTTCTGCAGCAGCCGCCTGCTCTTACTCCAATGCTGCCCTCAGCCAGCCACCAGCAGGCCTGAGCTATGCGAAGCCAGCTCGGCCTGTGCAGAAGGGAGACTGCCAGCCAGGCAACGAGCCCCTTCCCAGCAAACTGAGGACCAAGAGAACGTCGGTCTCAAACTACTGCTGGGACTGGCAGGCGAGACACTGCCAGCAGAGAATCAGCTGCGTACCATACTGCTCCATGCGAGTGGCACGCTCCCCTTACCATGGCTAGTTCCATGGCGCAAGGCTATTCGTGCAACTTTGAAACAAGAAAAAGCAAGGTAGGATATTCTCCTCATGAAGAAGCAGCTCCGCACACTGTCGGATTCAAAGATTAATGAAGTTCTTCAAATACTTCCAGAAAAGCCGCAACTTGTGTTCAAAACTGCCTTCATGGTTAACTAAAGCAGGCCATAGCATTCAATAAAGCCTCCTACAAAATGGATGGATTTGTGGACTATGCTGATGAGCGAGAGGCATGGATCAGCTTGCGAATCATGGGCTAGTACTCATGTTTGTCCCGCTTTTTGAAGACTGGGTACAGCCTATTCCTACATCTGCCACCAAAGGAGGTGCACCAGGAAAAGTCCTGTCCGAGTTTGTCATCAGTGCTGTCATAACTCCATAACCATGGTGCTTCTGTGCTGGCTGTCATAAGTGACGGAGCTGGCAACAACCGCTCCATGTCGAGCCAGCTCAGAATATCTGGAAAATTGGATTCTGCATGTCACTCGCAGAATATCGCATGCCATCGCAGAATATCTATTTTATCTGTCATATCCCACATATCATCAAGTGTATCCGAAATCACAAAGAAACACACCTACAGAATGGTAAATGGTGCACTACAAATCAACAAACCTTTAACAACATGTTCTTCAAATCAATTTTCAATATTACGTTACTCTTTATGAAACAGAATAACAAGCAACCACGAGTGGTGCCCAAGCTGACAAGAGCTCGCTCATGTGACAATCTCCGTAAAATGAGCGTGTCTTGCTACGCCAGGTATAGTTCGCCTAATAATCAATGCATGATATTTGCTGCCAAATTTGAACACATAGGTGTTTCTTTAGGAAAATGAACACTTTTCATTCATCCAACAGCAATACCAAACTATAGAAAAGGTAGTTTTCCCAGTTTCTGAGCATTGCTGCTTCAGTAAACCAGGACAAACTTTAATAAAACTACGATGCTGTCTATGAGGTTTATTTTATGTGGAATTGTCCACCTAACAGTAAAACGAAGCCGCAACTCAAATGAGACGCTTCTCCAGCTTGCGGGCTTCCACAGAACTGATATGCCAAGCGTTTCTTTGACAGCTCTTCAGCCATTCTACATCAATCGGAATCAAAGTGTACCGAGAAGCAAAAGTGCCTGGCTTCGAACACAGCGAAGGAACAGAAGCATTCACCAAAATCATCAATGACCTTTTTGATGCCTTGAATGTGAAGTTGCCGTCCCAAGGAATCAGACCTGGCTCAGAAAAAATACAGGCGATAAATGTGCTCGTTATATTTGCTTTATCATGTCTTCTGCTCGTGTTAAATCTGTTCAAATTTCTGCTAAAACTTGTGCTCATATCCCTCTATGCCATTCATCTTTAGGTCATGAAAGATTTTTTGGCTCTACTTAACACGACCGAGAGCAATGCTGTCTGCAGTGGCCTGAAGTTTTTGCATCACACATGACCACAGAGGCTATGCGGGTAACTTTGCTGTCAACACTTGACATCATTGAATACTTGTTTGGCCAGGGTGCTCACTATATTTTGACAGCTAAGCTTAACCAAGATCCTCTAGAGGTGAGTGCAAAAGCTGTGTTTATTCAAGTTCAATAGAACTGATAGATTTACTTTTTTCAGCGTCACTTCGGATTAGTGCGCTCATTTGGTGGCTATGAATCACATCCAACAGTCATCAACTTCACACAAATATTCCGACGTCTGAGTTTGTATACACCGATCAAAACAGCTCTGCGCGAGAGCGTGGGAGGTGCAACAAGTGCTGTGCTTTTTTGGTGTTCAAGATACTTTGAGAAGAACGAAAGAAGATGGTAGCTTGAATAAGGCCAAGTTGCGTGATCTGATCGAGGCTAGGACACGTGACTTAACCACAGGGCCAGGGGACTCCCACCAGCGCGAAGTCAGCGACCACGTTGATTTCAAAGTAGACGAGAGTATCCTGTACTATTTGTCTGGATATGTGGTTCATAAATTCACAAAAACCACCACCTGCTCTTCGTGCATAGAAGACATAAGCTCCACTGAGCCAGTAGTAAGCAAAGACCTCACTATTTACAGGAGCTTCAAGGAAGGATGTTTGAAGCATCCTCCGAGAAAAACACTGCACTTTGTGAAAATTGTGAACTGCACAGTTTCACATTCTTTGAGCGGGGATCAAGTTACATCAGACATCTTTTGGGAAGTGCTTGATGAGCTGGAGATAGATAACATCGATCGTCTTGGATCCGTAGAGCATGAGGCTGCCTTTACATGTCAGGTGCTGAATTTTATTATAGTTACCAGGATGTACTTCTACACTAGGGATGTGAATCGCCGCCTTGAGAATAGCGAGAAAGCCGCCGTGGCAAATAAAAAGGCCTGTTTGCTGTAGGTAAGTGTGTTATCCATGGCCAAGTGGGTGCACAAAATTTTTTGTACATTTACAGAGTAATAACTTACTTTGTTGAATCAAAACACAAGCCCTCCTTCATTCGGAGTCCCAAGCAAGCATCGAATATGCGAAATGAACGCGGAGTCTCGTAACTTACGCCACAATGGGACACGACATTGCAGCCCTTAAACTATGTCGTCAAATAAACAACTTCGCTAAAAGACACCAAAATAACAAATGAGATTGGCTACTTTTGTGTTGAGCAGTTTAATTGAACGTCTAACATGCAATTATAGCTGAATAGCACCTCAGTTCATACCCTCGCATTGTTCTACGCATTACTGCAGATGTAGTTAATTTATTTTCCATCCCTGGGGTCTGTACTTCAACCTTCTCGCGGAGGAAATACAAATTCACGTGTTGCAAATGGAACGTGCTCGGAGCAGGAGGCCGCAGACAGCAGCAGAGGCAAGCGAACGCGGTTTTAGGGCCGAGAGAGGTGGCAGCGCCACCCCGTGAGAGGAGACAGAAAGGGGACACACTCGCGCGCACGGCTCAGGCGGAGCTTGCAAACTGAAGCTAATCTAGTAACGTTGAGTCCAACAACATCAGGAATGAGTGCAGCAATCCGAACAAGACTCACTCACGAAGTGTAACTTCTGAGCAGTAGGCAGTATATAGCATCACTAATTATTGAAGCCACCATTAAGCCAAAATGCATCTATGACAGAAAAGGAGATGTCTTTCGTTTTAAGCATAGAGCGGACAGCAGCCTGTCGAACACGCAGGGGATTTTGGCAAACAGGGTTTTGTACTTTGTTCTTTGCGGCACTGACAGTCAATATGCCTTGCTCATATTTCACAAAGCAGCTGAGTGCAAAACACCTTTTCCAATAGACGAAGGAAGTGATCGCCGCAGTCGAGTCATGTCGTTTTAACATCGTTAGCATAGACCTTTTCACAGGAGGCATGCAGCACTGCCATATTGGGCTGTGCACTGTTTCCTTTGGCTTCAAAAAAGTTCACTATGTACATAAAAAATGCAGTCGCGTTCAGTCACCCGAGCAAAGGCACTCTCACAGAAGAGACTTTTCGACCTTTGCCTATTCAAAACACATTCCACCATGGAAATAACGTGCTTGTTGCCTTAAGAAGGCATCAGTTACGTGCCGACTGGTTTTACTGGCGAGTGAATTTCTTGCACTGTCTGTTGTGATCTGCAGTGACAATGTGATTACCTTGGTGGCCACGTGATTTGATTATATATTGACAGCGACGAAAAATAAAGTTAGTTGGAAGTTTGCGGTTGTCCGTGTCTCCTTTCTGTGTCCTCGTCATATTCGCGCAAGTCATCTTTAAAGTCCCTGAAAAAAAATGTTGCAGTGGCTTAGCTCGGCTATGCCAGGATATACGTAGCATTAGCAAAGGTTCAGCTGATTAGTTAGTTAGTTAGTTATGTTGGGTTTTGTGGCGCAAGAGCGACTAGGGCTATGCTGCGCCAGGCACAAGGTAAGAAAAAGCTTGTAAACTGCAATATGGCCATGACTATGAACTGTATGCTTGGCGATGACAAATGGTATCCAGTGAATGGTGTAGCATGGCTGTATAGAGGCCTAAAAGAACTAGTTTCGTGAACTCGTTACACCCATCCATCCATCCATCCATACATACATACATACATACATACGCTAAAATCATGTACGTGGTGCGTGAAGTGGTCAATGTGTATGATTGGTATGCAAGGTTATTTTGTTGAAATCGTAGCGGCGTTTGCTTAGCACCAGTGCCTTATCCAGGCCCTTATACCCAAGGGCCGGGAGGCAAGTGCCTCATTTCAAGTTCCTGGTGCAGCTAGGGCCTCTCCCAAGAGGCCATGCTACAGCTCGCACTATGTCAGTTATGCTGATGTACTGAAAGTGGCATGGTTTGTGATGATTAAAATTGATTTAGCAATCCTGCTTCGTCTAAAAAGCTGATCACATCAGCTAAGGGTACTAACGGGTCGTCACCTAAAAGTAACATTGGATGGAATGGGACCTTGAACTTATAAAACATATGAAAATATTTTTGCCTTAGGTTTTCCAGGCATGGGCAAGCTATTAAAATGTGCATTACTGTTAGCTGCTCATGGCATTTATCGCATGTTGGTGGTTCTTTGTCTGTTAGGAGATAGTTATGTGTAACATGCGTATGACCCATTCGAAGTCGACACAGGACTACTTCAATGAAACGTTCTTGATGGAAACAAGTCTTCCACTCGCCAAGGACAGGTTTGATTACGTGAAGTTTGTTGTTCTGCAGCGATTTCCATTCATGCTGCCAATGAGAGGTGATGGCTCGGCGAACTGCTCGAATACCATCCCTAACAGGAATGTTGATCCTTGAAACACGTATCTGTTTTGCTGTTGCAGCTAGTTGGTCCGCCCTTTCATTACCTGGGATCCCAACGTGACTCGGAACCCAACAAAACCGTATGGAGTGGTCCTCAGGTAGGTGAGATAATATATTTAAAATATCACCTGTAAATGGCTCGTACTGAGATTTAGGACTTAGGGCTCTCAGGGCACTTAAAGAGTCTGTAAAGATTACAGCTCGTTTGTGTTTAGAGCTCAATATGTTTCTCACTGCCATCAACAAGGCATAGCACTCAGCAGTGTATACAGAGACGAACTGCGGTAGTCTAATTACATGTTCGCTTGTTCCACCTACCACGCTACTGCCAACATAAGTAGACGACTTCGAACCATCGGTATAAAATTCTTTGTAAGTGTGGTACGTTTCTTGTAGCGTACGGAAATCCTGCAGTATATGTTCACGTGGGGTGTCTTGTTTTTTTATGTGTGTGAGTGAAAAATCAAGGAATTTAGAGAAGTCAAGCCAGGGAGCCAACCTAGATGGTCTTCCGGCTACGGAGAGTGCTTCATTAGGGATATTTAGGGCGTGAAATTTTTCTTCAAATCTCAGTATTAGCGGTCTAATGGCGCTTGGCTTGTTCGTGTAGTGTAGTCGTTGGTCAGAACGTGTGATGATGTTGTAACATATATGATCTGGAGAAGACCGAACTCTGAGAACATATGTAAACATTAGTTGCGTTCTCCTGTATTCCAAGGACGGTTCGTTACTTTCCGAGTACAAGCTTGGAATGGGCGAAGTCCGGTAGGCCCCTGTTGCTAGGCGCAGTCCTTGGTTATGGACAGCATCTAGGCGCTTGAGGTACGAGTCTCTCGCCGAACCATAGACTATACTACCATAGTCCAATTTACTGCGCACCAATGAGCGATAGATATGCAGGAGGCATTTGCGGTCGGAACCCCAGCGCTTCCGGGACAGGACTTTGAGGACATTGAGGGCTTTGTTGGCTTTTACCTTCAAATTATTAATATGTGAGAGAAAGTTCAGCTTCTTATCGAATACCACGCCCAAGAACTTTTGTTCCTGTTTTACTGGTAATAATGTTTCGTTTAGTTTGAGGACAGGGTCTGGCTGGACACCTCGTTTGTGAGAGAACACCACGGCCACAGTCTTTTCCTCTGAAAAACGGAAGCCGTTTTTATTAGCCCATTGTGTAAGTTTATTTATTGCGATCTGAATTTGCCGTTCACATGTCGCCATGTTAGAGGACCGGCACGCTATTTGGAGATCATCCACATAAAGTGAATGCATAAGAGTGGGTGGTATGACCTGGCTGACTGAGTTCATTTTGATGACAAAAAGGGTTGTGCTTAAGATACAGCCCTGGGGCACTCCGTTTTCCTGAGTAAATGGACGTGAAAGAGTCGAGCCTAAACGAACTTGAAAGGTTCGGTCAGATAGAAAGTCGGACAAGCAGTTGAGCATCCTTCCGCGGATTCCTAGATCCGCCAAGTCCTGTAGAATGCCATATTTCCAAGTGGTGTCATATGCCTTTTCGAGATCAAAAAATACTGCTAAGCAGTGCTGCTTGTATAAAAAAGCTTCTCGTACAACGTGTTCAAGGCGAACGAGGTGATCAGTGGTCGAACACCCTTTCTTATAGCCGCACTGGTGGACATTTAGTAAGTTGTTAGTTTCCAAGACATATGATAGCCTAATGTTAATGATGCTCTCATAGGATTTCGCGATACAACTTGTGAGGGCTATGGGCCTGTAGCTCGTTGGTAATGTGGGGTCCTTTCCTGCTTTAAGGAAAGGAATTATAATAGCTTTCTTCCATTCTGTCGGCATAGTTCCAGTTTCCCAGATAGTGTTAAAGAAGTACATCAATGCCTTCACCGCTTCCTGGGACAAATGAGCGAGCATTTGATAGTGTATTCTGTCTGGACCAGGTGCTGTATTCTTATTTTCAGAAAGCACTCTGTTTATTTCCTGAAGGGTTAATGGGGCGTTGTATGGTCTGTCCAGAAAACCTGTTGTAGGAAGCTTTTGTTTTTCTTTTGACTGTTTATGTTTTAAGAAGGCTGTCGAATAATTTGCTGAGCTCGAAATAGTGCAGAAATGCTGCGCTAGTAGGTCTGCCTGTTCGTATAAGGTTGTCTGGGTACCAGGAGCTGAGAGAATAGGGATGGTATATGAGGTGTATTTGCCGTTAAATTTGTGAACCTGATCCCACATTCTTTTAGAAGTGATGGAGCTGTTAATTGATGAGACGTAGTTTCTCCAGGAGAGTTTTTCAGCCTGCCTACGGATATATCGTGCCTTTGCCCTAGCCTTTTTAAATGATAAGAGGTTGTCTTGTGTGGGGTATCTACGGAAAATTCCCCAGGACTTCTTTTGCATTTTCTTAGCCTGTGTGCACTCTTTTGTCCACCAGGGTTTTAGTTTTTTATATATAACGCCAGAGGATTGTGGGATAGCTTGCTCGGCTGCTGCGAGTATGCAGGCAGTGATTGTCTTGTTCATTTCTTCTATGCTTAAACCATGAAGTACTTCTACTTGTAGGGCGGCTTTTTCAGTGAACAATGCCCAGTCTGCGAGATGTAGCTTCCAACAACGTGGTCGTGATGGAGTAGTAGGGAGGCTCTGTGTTAATTTGATGATAGCGGGCATGTGGTCACTGCCATAAACGTTGTCTATTACACTCCATTTAAATTCACAGAATAGCGATGGTGAGCACAGTGCCAGATCTAAGCAGCTCGTAGCTCCTGTGCTTGGGGAGCAGTAAGTGATACTACCTGTATTTAAGAGACATACGTCATTGCTCAAAATAAAATCTTCGAGGATTTGTCCTCTGATGTCAGTTGTAGTGCTTCCCCAGAGCATTCCATGCGCGTTAAAATCTCCTGCTATAACAAAAGGTTCCGGAAGTTGGTTTAAAATGTGCTCTAAATCTTTGACAGTAAAATGTGTATGTGGAGGAACATAAATGGAACATATGGTGATAGTTTTATGAGCTAAAATAGTGACGGCTGCAGCCTCTATGTGGCTGTTGAGTTTTATCTCTCTCGTTGCGATGCCGCTTTTGACCACTATAGCCACACCGCCCGAGAGCCGGCCAGCGTGAACGCGGTCGCGCCGCACTACAGTGAAACCTTTAAGAAGATTTGCATGTTTTTCTCCCAGATTAGTTTCCTGTAGGCACATGGCTATTGGCGAGAAGCTAGTTAGCATATCTTTTATGTCACCGATGTTGTGAATGAGTCCTCTACAATTCCAATGGAGAATAAAAGCCATCTTGAAAATGAGACTAAAAGGAACCTGTTATGGGTGGCTTGGAGTGGAAAACTTTAGGTGACATTTCAGTATAATGATTTTATAGACAACAAGGACCCATAACCCATTGGGTTATGGAGTCGCAGACTCGTTTATTTTACAGGGCCCTTGTCAGGCCCTGTAATTGGCGTTTTGTCTTTTTTGGAGCGGTCGAGAGAAGCTCGCCGCTCCTTCGACGCAGCCTGCGCCGTATGACTTGGACTGGTGTCCATAGCTTCTTGCGAGGCACTGGACACCTGCTCCGGAGAGCGATGTGTGCGTCGTGTAGACTTCGTCTGAAGAGACGAAGCCTTGGGCGCCGCAGGGCTGGAGGTTGACGTGCCCTCCTTAGCTTCTACGGCACCGGAAGTTGTGCCAGCCGCAGGGGTCAATTTCACAGTAGGCAGGGCAGCCTTTGCTGCTCCCACCGTGGGGGCGGATGGCGTTTGCCTCGGCCCGCTGCGCGAGGTCCGGGCAATCGCGATGGGCCGTTGTGGTGCTGCCCCCTGTTGCACCACTTCGGCGAAAGTTGATCTTGTTGGGAATAATAATGAAGCACGCTGTCGTGCTTCGCGGAACGTTATATTTTCTTTCACTTTGATGGTAATAATTTCTTTCTCTTTCTTCCAGGCCGAGCAGGCCCTCGAATATGCAGGGTGATCGGCATCACAGTTTGCACAGTGAGTCTCGTCACTAGTACACTCGTCAACAGAGTGACCCGTTGTTCCGCATTTCGCACAAGTAAGCTGCCCTCGGCAGCTCTGAGACGCGTGACCAAACCTCTGGCATTTAAAACACCGCCGTGGATTTGGAATGAAAGGTCTTACAGGAAGTTTGACGTAGCCGGTTTCTATGGTCTCGGGTAGTGCGTTGCAGGCAAAAGTAAGTATCAAATGTTTTGTGGGTATTTCATTGTTTTCGCGCCTAATCTTGATTCGCTGGACATGAGTGACATTTGAGTCTGTCCATCCCTCTAGCAGTTCTTCCTCGCTCAAGCTCATAAGGTCCTCATCGGACACCACACCTTTGACAGTATTCATGCTTCGGTGTGCGGTTACCGAGATGGGGAAATTACCAAAGGCAACAAGGTGGGCCAGTTTGTCGTACTGCTGCTTATCTCGTACTTCCAGAAGTAGATCGCCAGTTGCCATTCTTGTTACCTTATAACCTGTTCCGATGGTGTCTTTGAGACATTTCGCTACGAGGAATGGCGACATGCCTCGTGCTGACTTAGTTTCATGCTGAGTGTATATCACGTGATACTTGGGGGAAAAAATGCTGTTGTTGCGTGGAACAGGTTAGCGTTTCATCGTTGCGCCACCGTTTGAGGAAACAATCAGTTTGGGGAGGGAAAAGCTTTGCCATATAAGTACTGAAAAATTCGGCGGCAATGGTGGCCACCCACCACCGAGCGCAACAAGGGGATGCTACAAGTTTGAATAACACTTGGATACGCCAGCCATACATCACCGCTATAACCTAATATAACTATCCAAGCTTGGATAACTACACAAGGTTAACCCTTGCCGCCCAGAAAATCGGAAGTAAAAGGAAGTGAGTAGAAGACAGGAAAGCTTGAAAGCGTGAGAGAAAGACGAAGATTTAGGAGGAGGACAGGAAAGGGCGACTGCCGATTTCCCCCGGGCGGGTCAATCCGGGGGTGCCGTCTACGTGAAGCCGGGGCCAAAGGGGTGTGTTGCCTCTTCCGGGGGGCCTTAAAGGTCCAATCACCCGGCGTCGGCTCAACCCCCAGGATCCCCTTTTCCCCGGACACGGCTAAGCCACGCACGGCGACACGTGGGAGGGGGTCGAAACCCCCCCATTGGCTCGGGTCCGTGGTGACGCCACACACCAAACGCCTGCTCACGCAGACGCCCCTGCGGGTTTGTAGATAAAAGTCAAATCTTCTGACGAGGATGTTCTTTGGTCAGTTTTATCAATGCCCCAAAGAGAAACAATGCGCATTAAAATCTCCTACTAAAATGAATGGTTCGGAAGTAGCTCTATCAAGTCATGAGTGATTGATTCGTGGAGTTTATTGGAGCAAGGGCCAGATGTGGCCAAAGCTCTATCAAGTCCTCGAGCTCTTACCGAAACTCTTGTATGGCGGTGGGAGTACAGTGCGCACACAGGTTCGTCTTGAATGACAATAATTCTGACAGCTACGGCCTCAAAAGGTTGTTCAGTGCGGATAGCTATTGGTGAGAAACTGGCGATTATTTCTTTTATGTCACCCAAGTTATGTATTAGTCCTCTGCAATTCCAATGAATTATGAAAGCCATTCCGGAAGAAAAAAAATTAAAAAGCTGGCTTTCAGATTAACACTATGTAAAATCGTTGGGTGACATATATATGAAACAATGGAAGGGGTGATATGAGCGATAACCTCCTAGGTTATCGCTTCTTATTGAATGTAGTGACAGGGAGTTTGTCCCTCTTTGCGCGCTCAAGAGAGCGCTTGTCTTTTGGTGTCAGTGACACCGGTGTTTTTGTATCGACCTCCATCGCTCTCTCAGAGGCGCTGGAGGACCGAGGGTTAGGCGCTGGGACGCGTGTCTCAGGCCTGGGTGTTCGATTGAGTTTAGGACCCTGGTGGACTGGCGTCTCGGGCCCTTTGAGGTCGATGGGGTAGCACTGGCTGCCTCCACCGAGGGGGCAGAAGGAGTTGCTGCGGGGCCACTCTGGGTAGCCACTGCAGACTCCTGAGGCCTCCGTGACGCTGCCCCCGCCTGCGTCACTTCGGCATAACTTTTCATGGATAGGTAAGACAACCGTTCCTGGCTTCGGTGAACGGATTTTTTCTTTAACTGTTAAGGCAATAATTTCCTTTTCCTTTTTCAGTGTGGACAAGACCGAGAATATGCGGGTGATCCCCTTTGCAGTTGACGCACTGTGGCGATGAGGTGCAGTTCTCTGAAGAAGGTCATGTGCACTACACTTGCGCAGGTTGTTTGTCCGCGACACGCCTGTGAAGCATGTCCGACCTCTGAAATTTGAAACATCGTCTTGGGTTTGGTATGTATGGCCTGACTTTACTTTGACATATCCTGCCTCAAGAGAGGCTGGCATTGTGCTCGTTCCAAATGTTAGGATGAACATGTTTGGTAGGATCTCTTTATCGTTTCGGCGGATCCCGATTCTTTGCACTTTGGTTACATTTGTTCCCGGAAACCATCGAGGAGTTCCTCGTCACTCAGGTTTATAAAATCTTCTTCTGATATAACACCTCTACTTGTGTTGAGTGAACGTTGGCGGATGTTGTCATGCTGCTTTCGCCAATGTTCGTCAATCCTGCAAGTTTCTCTACTTGTTCTTTCTCAGACAGTTCAAGAAGAAGGTCTCCACTTGACAGTTTTGACGCTTTGTATGTAGGTCCAATTTTTCTTTAAGCATTAGCTACTAGAATGGTGATAACTTCCTTATCTGTGTTGTTTTCGCGTGTACCACATGGTACTTTGGGAAGCTGGACAAGTGTTGTCGAAAGAGAAATCAAAGGTTGCTTCGGTGCGGCCTCTCTTCAGAGGCCGATCAAAAACCAAAGGTACTTGGAAGCCAGGAAAGAGTTTAACAGTTCGGCAACATGGTGGCCACCCACCACCGAGCCCAACAAGGGGACGCTACAAGTTTGAATAACACTTGGAGACGCCAGCCATACATCACCGCTATAACCTAATATAACTATCCAAGCTTGGATAACTACACAAGGTTAACCCTTGCCGCCCAGAAAATCGGAAGTAAAAGGAAGTGAGTAGAAGACAGGAAAGCTTGAAAGCGTGAGAGAAAGACGAAGATTTAGGAGGAGGACAGGAAAGGGCGACTGCCGATTTCCCCCGGGCGGGTCAATCCGGGGGTGCCGTCTACGTGAAGCCGGGGCCAAAGGGGTGTGTTGCCTCTTCCGGGGGGCCTTAAAGGTCCAATCACCCGGCGTCGGCTCAACCCCCAGGATCCCCTTTTCCCCGGACACGGCTAAGCCACGCACGGCGACACGTGGGAGGGGGTCGAAACCCCCCCATTGGCTCGGGTCCGTGGTGTCGCCACACACCAAACGCCTGCACAAGCAGACGCCCCTGCGGGGTAAATGATAAGAGGTTGTCTTGTGTGGGGTATCTACGGAAAATTCCCCAGGACTTGTTTTGCATTTTCTTAGCCTGTGTGCACTCTTTTGTCCACCAGGGTTTTAGTTTTTTATATATAACGCCAGAGGATTGTGGGATAGCTTGCTCGGCTGCTGCGAGTATGCAGGCAGTGATTGTCTTGTTCATTTCTTCTATGCTTAAACCATGAAGTACTTCTATTTGTAGGGCGGCTTTTTCAGTGAACAATGCCCAGTCTGCGAGATGTAGCTTCCAACAACGTGGTCGTGATGGAGTAGTAGGGAGGCTCTGTGTTAATTTGATGATAGCGGGCATGTGGTCACTGCCATAAACGTTGTCTATTACACTCCATTTAAATTCACAGAATAGCGATGGTGAGCACAGTGCCAGATCTAAGCAGCTCGTAGCTCCTGTGCTTGGGGAGCAGTAAGTGATACTACCTGTATTTAAGAGACATACGTCATTGCTCAAAATAAAATCTTCGAGGATTTGTCCTCTGATGTCAGTTGTAGTGCTTCCCCAGAGCATTCCATGCGCGTTAAAATCTCCTGCTATAACAAAAGGTTCCGGAAGTTGGTTTAAAATGTGCTCTAAATCTTTGACAGTAAAATGTGTATGTGGAGGAACATAAATGGAACATATGGTGATAGTTTTATGAGCTAAAATAGTGACGGCTGCAGCCTCTATGTGGCTGTTGAGTTTTATCTCTCTCGTTGCGATGCCGCTTTTGACCACTATAGCCACACCGCCCGAGAGCCGGCCAGCGTGAACGCGGTCGCGCCGCACTACAGTGAAACCTTTAAGAAAATTTGCATGTTTTTCTCCCAGATTAGTTTCCTGTAGGCACATGGCTATTGGCGAGAAGCTAGTTAGCATATCTTTTATGTCACCGATGTTGTGAATGAGTCCTCTACAATTCCAATGGAGAATAAAAGCCATTTTGAAAATGAGACTAAAAGGAACCTGTTATGGGTGGCTTGGAGTGGAAAACTTTAGGTGACATTTCAGTATAATGATTTTATAGACAACAAGGACCCATAACCCATTGGGTTATGGAGTCGCAGACTCGTTTATTTTACAGGGCCCTTGTCAGGCCCTGTAATTGGCGTTTTGTCTTTTTTGGAGCGGTCGAGAGAAGCTCGCCGCTCCTTCGACGCAGCCTGCGCCGTATGACTTGGACTGGTGTCCATAGCTTCTTGCGAGGCACTGGACACCTGCTCCGGAGAGCGATGTGTGCGTCGTGTAGACTTCGTCTGAAGAGACGAAGCCTTGGGCGCCGCAGGGCTGGAGGTTGACGTGCCCTCCTTAGCTTCTACGGCGCCGGAAGTTGTGCCAGCCGCAGGGGTCAATTTCACAGTAGGCAGGGCAGCCTTTGCTGCTCCCACCGTGGGGGCGGATGGCGTTTGCCTCGGCCCGCTGCGCGAGGTCCGGGCAATCGCGATGGGCCGTTGTGGTGCTGCCCCCTGTTGCACCACTTCGGCGAAAGTTGATCTTGTTGGGAATAATAATGAAGCACGCTGTCGTGCTTCGCGGAACGTTATATTTTCTTTCACTTTGATGGTAATAATTTCTTTCTCTTTCTTCCAGGCCGAGCAGGCCCTCGAATATGCAGGGTGATCGGCATCACAGTTTGCACAGTGAGTCTCGTCACTAGTACACTCGTCAACAGAGTGACCCGTTGTTCCGCATTTCGCACAAGTAAGCTGCCCTCGGCAGCTCTGAGACGCGTGACCAAACCTCTGGCATTTAAAACACCGCCGTGGATTTGGAATGAAAGGTCTTACAGGAAGTTTGACGTAGCCGGTTTCTATGGTCTCGGGTAGTGCGTTGCAGGCAAAAGTAAGTATCAAATGTTTTGTGGGTATTTCATTGTTTTCACGCCTAATCTTGATTCGCTGGACATGAGTGACATTTGAGTCTGTCCATCCGAGCAGCACACCCCTCTGCGCGCAGCTTGTTACCATCCCGCCAACAAGAGGCGACGGCAGCCGGCCAACTCAGCGCCAACTCGCCGGCTCCTAGGAGCTGGCGCCGGATCGCCCCCCCCCCCCCCCAGTTCTGCTTGCTGCACAGACGGACACTTTGTTCTTTCGGCCTGCCACAAGGAAGGCTAGCTTCCGACCTGTGTCGCAGGAGGCAATTTCAGCTCTCCAGGCACAAACGGATGGCATCCGGCGTGTACGCGTCCACTACCGCCACAACGTCGTCGCGGCTGATGTTCCCGCGGGCGTGCCACTGACATCCCTCCTCGCCATCACTGACATTTGCGGGGTCGCCGTGCGCGCCAAGAAGGCGTCCACGAACACCTGTAGTGGGGTACTGTACAATGTGGACCCTGCTCTTGGTACTTGAGTGTGCCCGGACAGGCCGCAATGTTGTTCACCTTAGAGGCACGACACCACCTCCCGAAGTGGAACTCTAAACAGCGCCGGACGTTGCGACCGCGTCAACCACGACCAGCAGTGTGTGCGCTGTGTGAGGTACGGGCACAGAGAGGTAACTTGCACCTTTGCCCAGCACTGCCCGCACCAACATGGGGACTGCACCACGACTTCCCCAAAGGTGCCTGTGGCGGACACCATCTGGCCACAGAACCGCGGTGTCCGCGCTGGCAGGAGGAGCGGCGGCTTTTAGAGGTGCGTGCCAAAGCTCCTACACAGATCTCCCGCCGTGACGCCATTGCCATCTGAAGTCGGCTGCCACCGCAACTGCGCGCCCCTGCACCGCAGCCGAGACCTGGCCTGCATCCGCCGGACGCAGCCCTACTCACAGAATGCTGTTCTGGCAGCTGCAGTGAATACCGCAATGGGCTTCCTCCCTCCCGAGTCGCCAGTTCGACTGCTTTGTGCTGCAGTGCTGGCGACCCACTCAGCCCTGATGATGAGTGGGTTTTAATGGTGCAAGGGCCAGGCTTGGCCAGAGAGCGCCATTTCAATGATCATGTATGGAAAGCGAGTTAAAAGCATTCGATGGCATGGTGTTACGGGGCTGTAAAGTGGCCTAAAATTGAGTCGCTGTAAAGAAGCATAAAAGGTAGATGCTATAAAATTATGGCAGTGATACGACCCACTCAGCCCTGTCACCTGAACAACCGAGGCCGCGCATACTGCAGTGGAACTGCAATTCCCTGCACCGCTGACACACAGAGCTGGCAGCATACCTCCCCTACGTGACTACGAAGTACTGGCATAGCAGGAAACGTATGCTTGCGGGGAGGAGGTATCGCTGCCCGGCTACATATCAGCTATAGCAGCCCCACACAGTGTGCGCTGGAGGCGTGCAATGACGCTCCGTGCCTCGCACTCGCCACCCTTATGAAAATGAGTGTTGAGTCTAATGTCTACCTAATGAACTCCTAACGTGACATTAGAGAGTCATTAGACTTGCAATGCGTAATGTCATCTGGCATTACGTTCGCATTAAAAACCTTAATGTCAATGCACATGAGGAGTTTGGTGCCAGTGGCAATCAGGGAGCGTAATGTAAAAACAGGTGAGGTTTTCTGGGCAGTACTAAGTGTTTCATTGCAGCACCTAATGTCAAAACACGTCATCACAAATGCAACGACCTAACGGTCCAAACCCTGGGTCCCAGGTTCCAAACCCGGAGCCCATTCCATGGGATGGGTCCGAACTAATTGCATCAATTTTTCAGTTAACATGCCTCTTGCTGACTCACTGTCATTTTTGCTGAGCCATGCTCATCATGACCTACTTCTATGATCATCCTTTAGCGCTTCCTTCACTTGGTAACTACGCCCGATTCCATTCCACCAGCTTGTAATTTTTAATCTTTTTTGCCGAGTCACTGTCATTTCTGCTGAATTATGAAGATATGTTTTGCCACCATTATTATTACCATTATAACCTTATTTGTGTCGATTACAAACACAAAATCTTGATTCCTGGACACTTGGGGGTTATTTGGTATTCCTAAGCTTTACCATGTTTGTTATATCTAGAGGGTGTTGATTCCACCCCTCCCTCAAATGCTCCCTCCTTGCCCCAGGCCCCCCCGGACAACAGTCAGCTGTCTGTGGCCCCTGCTGGGCCAAACGCTGCTGCTCCCTGCGGCCCTTCCCACACCACCTAGACGGGAAAGGAGGCCAGGCGCACTCACCCCAGCTGTGTCCTTGGGTCAGTGCCCTCACCAGCTGATGAAGAGGAATTCCTGCAGCTGCCTTCTACAGGGGCCCCGAGCAGCACACCCCTCTGCGCGCAGCTTGTTACCATCCCGCCAACAAGAGGCGACGGCAGCCGGCCAACTCAGCCGGCCAACTCAGCCGGCTCCTAGGAGCTGGCGCCGGATCGCCCCCCCCCCCCCCTAGTTCTCCTGCTTGCTGCACAGACAGACACTGTGCTCTTTCGGCCTGCCACAAGGAAGGCTAGCTTCCGACCTGTGTCGCAGGAGGCAATTTCGGCTCTCCAGGCACAAACGGATGGCATCCGGCGTGTACGCGTCAACTACCGCCACAACGTCGTCGCGGCTGATGTTCCCGTGGGCACACCACTGACATCCCTCCTCGCCATCACTGACATTTGCGGGGTCGCCGTGCGCGCCAAGAAGGCGTCCACGAACACCTGTAGTGGGGTACTGTACAATGTGGACCCTGCTCTTGGTACTTGAGTGTGCCCACACAGGCCGCAATGTTGTTCACTTTAGAGGCACGACACCACCTCCCGAAGTGGAACCCTAAACAGCACCGGACGTTGCGACTGCGTCGACCACGACCAGCAGTGTGTGCACTGTGTGAGGTACGGGCACAGAGAGGTAACTTGCACCTTTGCCCAGCAAGCACTGCCCGCACCAACATGGCGACTGCACCACGACTTCCCCAAAGGTGCCTGTGGCGGACACCATCTGGCCACAGAACCGCGGTGTCCGCGCTGGCAGGAGGAGCGGCGGCTTTTAGAGGTGCGTGCTGAAGCTCCTACACAGATCTCCCGCCGTGACGCCATTGCCATCTGAAGTCGGCTGCCACCGCAACTGCGCCCCTGCACCGCAGCCGAGACCTGGCCTGCATCCGCCGGACGCAGACACGGACACTCTGAAAAACGATGAGCACAGAGCAAAAAAACAAAGCAAAAAAAATGATCTGCCAGGAGAATTTTACGCATCTACGTATATCTGGCATAGTATAGAAACTGGATACGGCTTCAAAATTTTATGCTGCGTTCACACGTGCACATTTATTTTCTTTCCGGTCTAATTTTTGTCACTGGCTTGGCAGCTGTTACTAAGGGGGCGTGATCCCTGCTTATCATGAACGTTTATGCCTACTATATCGCAAAATATTAATGAGAGTTACAATTAACCCATGTAATCAGATTTTGTGTGTGGCGTGTGTAGGTGCGTGTATTCTAAAATCCACTGTTAAGGTGAAAGAAATAATTGGCCGCACGAGCTGCCGACAGAACCTGCAGTGCTGGTTTCAACGGCTGACCACGATCATTTCATCATTTTGCTTCAAATGTCACTTCCTCTTTTATTTATATTTGAGTGTGTGTGTGTGTGTTTGCAAATGCTTGCAAGAATGCTTGTTCTGAGCCTTGAAAAATACAAGCAGGTGAAAAGAAGAGCTGGCGATTGCCAACACCGATATGCACTGCCTTGTTCTCACACTATGAAACAGGCAGCGTATTAAAACGAAGCACCCAATCACAAAATTCTGCTTTTGAGCCAGCCAAGCTCTGCCTGAACGTCGGCATCAGCTGGAGCAGTGGTGGCGCGGTGGTAGTTAGCGGCCGTGGTGGCGTGGGGAGCGTCAGCGCTAGCGCACCCATGAAGTTGGCTTTCCCTCAAAAGTGTGCATTTTGAGCACTCTTGAGTGCTCTTGGCGTATGGAGTGCGAACGGCGCTTTCTGTCCAAAGCCCCTCTACCTCCAAAAATATAGGGGCTTTAGTTCTCTCAGACGCGAGGGGAACATATACAGTAAAGCAATATGCAAAAGTGCAGCCTTTGAGACCTCTAAAAGGACTCATAGATCTGAAATGCATGCAGTGCAGTTTTGAAACGGCGTAGTTCAATAAACTCTGATTTGCCAAAAAAAGCAAAATTATCATTGAGAAACTAAAATGAACAACGCTATTTCACTTGTAATAATAGTGGTTTCTGAAGTGATAAACATACCTTTCTTTCTTTAAAATATATTTTGCGTATAACATGACAGTGCTGCCACCTATGCAGATGTAGCAGTGGAATTTGCTGAACAGGCCAGTTTCTACCGGGGGCTGCGAGGCGAGCGTAGCACATGTTTTGCGCTCTCGTTTGTACTCTGTTTATCAATATTGTGTGCGCGAATTGTTTTCTTGTCATCATGAGCGGGCATCGAGCGGACAAACATCGCGTGTCGGAATGTGGAACAGCACAGAGTCGGCAGCGGACGAGCTTCGACAGACGTGCAGCTTTGTTCGCACTCACAGCAGTGCCGTGTGCCGTGTTACCAGTTTTTTTTTTCCAAATACGAGCGCACGTGATTCGACAGTGAGTAAAACTTCCTGAAAGAGTCAGCGAAAAACAGTTCACGTCCCAGTGTAAATGTGACTGCGGCTTTAGAGGATGACAAGCGGGCACCTTTTGACGGGACCGTCGCCGGGTGTGTACGTATCGACTGGGAAGCCGACGAGCGCACAGTGGACGCCAAACTTCGGTAAGTTTAAACAAGTTGCGTAATTACGTTACTTGGTTACTTCACTGCGTGACTACTCTTCTATGCAGCGGCTGAACAATATATCCTGGGCTGCGTGTTCATGCAGCACGAATGGTACACCAGTTGTCGGGCTATCTGGTAATGTTTTGTTCTAGGATCTGTGCTTTCCTTGGCATGCATACAATTACGCGAAGCAGCTACCGTGTGCGTTGATTACACCTAGAATATGTCGATTAATGCACATTGCCTTACGCCATTCCGTGCTTCTGCCGTGCAATCCTATGTACTGCCTCTTACTGTGCGCCTGAAACTACCCGTAACAATATCTCATCGTGATAAAGGTGAGCCAGATTTAAACATTCTTATGGTTCCGTCGCTTCTCATGGTGATAATATAAAATGGAAGTTACCTTTCAAGAGGCTGGTAATAATGAACTAACGTGCAAAGCATGCACAGTGCAGGAGACAGGAGCGCAGATAGAAAAAC
This sequence comes from Hyalomma asiaticum, assembly GCA_013339685.2. NCBI lineage: Eukaryota > Metazoa > Arthropoda > Arachnida > Ixodida > Ixodidae > Hyalomma > Hyalomma asiaticum. The sequence goes on from JABSTT010002070.1 coordinate 39,994, forward strand.
ACACGGTGCGTAACCACTGCCGCCTTGCACTTGCTTTTTGGTCACCAATCAATATACTTTCTCTATTGAGAGGATGTTAATGTCTGCGCAACGTCGAGGCCTGTAGCAGTTAAATTTGTTCACGGGGCTCGCTGGAAGGCAATGTATTTGAGTTAATTGAATAGCTTTAAACCTACACTACAGCAGGTGCAAACCGGCACGTCATAGGTGCTTATTTTGGTTACCATTGGCATAGACGTAAGTTAGTTCTAGTGAGCTTCTCTGCTAGCATGTGCTGCTTTTTCATAAACTGGTATTTGGGGAAAAAAGTGCTCGAAATATTGATCTTTCCATTATATCTTTGTTGTTTCCTGAAACACTTAGGTCCCTTCTAATACAGACTCTTTTAATGGTAAAGTGGCCCTGCTGGAAAAGCTTCTCGTAGGATTGTGCACTACACTGCTGTAGCAAGAACACTGTGTTGTGTGCCAGTTTTTTTTCTTTGGGCATCTGCTTTCAAAGAGCATGAAATCAACGGTGTGGTTTTATTTGCAGCATGCACCACTGAAATTAGTAATGAAGATAAAAAGTGCACCGTAGTTTTATATATGGTCAATAATTTTGGGTGGGTCTTATTTTTCATATGTGAACATGTGTTGTAAGTTTATGGAAAGCCATACAATCGGTTGGTGTCTTGTGCAGGGCTCACAGCGATAAAGAATCAAGTGGATGCTTTAGGGTGTGGGATGGGCATGTGAATTGGCTTTAGCACAGTAAGCATTTTCATTTGCTATTGCAGTAGGGGTGATGTAGCATTTTCATATAAATGTCTGTCTGCATTTCCGTCAAGTGCTTCCCAAGCATGTGATTGTGTGAAAGTTAGCACAATTCCATCTTGCCAACAGTCTCCAAGGTGTCGTTACTATTATTACTATTATTATTAGCTGCTCTTAGTGCAACCCGAGTTGATCTTTTAAGGGCCGTTGTAGCATGTCAGCATATACTTTCCTAAAACATCATCATTAGTTTCTATCATTTTTGTGCCATAAGGCCAGCTTTGTTTGCAATTCGTTATTGTTTTGTGGGATTTGCGTACCCAGCGATCACAGCTGCTCATGGTGCTGAAGCAGAGGACAACTTGCTGTAGAAAATGGCAGCACTGTTCCTGGAAGCCTGGGCATGTCCAAGCTAATTGGTATGCATTTGTTTCTGTGTCTACAAAGAGGCAGTTTCAGCATGTTGCCGTTACGGAGGCATTGCTGTTTCACTTATTTTTGCTCCATTGCAAAGTGCACTGTGGACAGAGCTTTCCAGTGCCATACTAATGTCTTTATTTGTTTCAGTTGCTGTCTGTATTTTAATTAGTTTGGATAACCACCCTTTTTTGTATGCTGTACCAGGTGTAGCCAAGGGGATGTATACTTTAACCTCCACACAGGAATCAAACTAATAACAGGTCAAAAGCACTTATATTGCATTTTCCAGGGCAAACCCTCACAAAGACAAACAAATGAGCATGCATAAAGCACAACATGTCATTTTTGATTATTCAGCAATCTTACTTTTGCAAGTAGGCATAGTAATAGTGTACTAACGTGTACCTCCTGCTCCACCTTTGCATTATTCATAAATCTAGCCTCATCCAACAAACCTTACAATTAAAAAACTTCCATCTACATTTCTGCATCTTTTGTGTTGAATGTCTTAATCGTCAACAGTTTCCAGACTGCAGCATAGAATTTAAATACATTGTAATTAAGTTTTGTGTACTGCAACACTACTTTTTTATTATTTGTCTTGCATGTAAGTTCTTTCTTTTTGGATTGTGATTATGAGACAGTGGAGGTCAGTGTAAAGTTATCTCCTCTTTTCATTGGCATCTCAAGTTTCGCTCATTACCTTAATTTGAAAAAAAAAGAAAAAAAAAGGTCTACCCCAGTTTATTCTGAAAACATTCATGAAAAATTCAAGGCATCCATCTGGTAATTCGGTGTGACCTACACAGTGCTGAACGGATCTCCTGTATGTTAGTGTAATGTAATGCCCATAAATCCATTTCATGTGTGGGATAAATGCAATCTATGATGATGATGCCATTTACTAACATAGAAAATTCAGATTTATTTCATCATGGAGTGAGCAGTGCAATACAGTCTGTTTGCAAGAATTGCCAAGAACTGCTGTTGATTTTCTGTTCTTTTTTTCATGCAGGGCGCACATGAAGCAATTTTTCTGACAAGCATCCTGCACGTCACAAAGAGTGTATCATGTCTTTTAAGTTGGGAGAATAAGTAAAAAGAAAAGTAACTATGACAGCTGAAACCATGCGACTACCATGACTATTTTCTTTTCATTTAATGCCTTTGTGTGCTTCCTAATAAATAAAGCTCGTTTATATTTTCATTGGTTGAGGAATGTCCTTGCCCAGTACCAGTGCAGAAGGTGCATCATTTACTTTTGTTTGATACTTGGCTTGAAATATATCATTCAGCAAATACCTTACAATGCAAAAGTAATATATGGTATAACTGGAGCACATCATGCGTGGTACCTGACTTGTTGCAGAATATCATCATGTCATTGGCTGCATCGCATAAACTTGGCCAAGGATACTACAATGAAGTTTTAATTCATGCCAACTAGAAAATAACTCCTTCGAAATGGTGGTGGCCAATATGGTTTTGAATTACATTAGGAATGCTTTAAAGGTTCTACAGGACCACATTAGGAGGTCAAATGACTAATGTCAAAAGTCATTGCATGCTTTATAGAAAATCAGGTGTCAAGAGTCACCACAAATACGGTGGCCAATATGGTTTTGAATGACACTAGGAATACGCCAAAATATTCCAAAGGAACACATTAGAAACTCCACAGATTCTAATGTCAAGAGTCGTTCTGTGCTCTATAGAAGATCAAGTGTCAAGACTCATCAGAATGATGGTGGCCAATATGGTTTTGAATGACATTAGAAATACATTAAAGTATTCCAAAGAAACACATCTAGAAACTCAAAAGATTTTATTGTCAAGTCATTACGTGCTCATTAGAAAGTCTGTTGTGGGGAGATGCATCAGAATAACGGTGGCCAATGCGGTTTTGAAAGACATTACAAATACATAAGAATTCCAAAGGAACACATTAGAAAGCCATGAATGTAAGGTGAAAACTCATTAGAATTTCATAAGAAACTCATTTCAAATTTTCATAAGGGCAGGGAAGTCTCGTGAAGCCCTTTACATTCGGGCGACCCTCGCTCATGCCCTGGTCTCGACGGACTTTTGCGACTCATCAGTGGAGTGTGTAGCAGTGACTGTAGCGAGCATTTATGTTCGTCCCCTACCCGCGACCAACTATTCGTTTCTGCCCGCACTGGTTTCAGCGCTCGCGTGTGACCAGGTGCTGTGCGGAGATTTTAACGCCCATCACGTCACCTGGGCCTGTGCAAGGAGTAAGAAGCGCGGCAGTGACCTTCGGGAAGTGATCACCAACCAAGTGATCGACCTGGCCCTTGTGTTGGAAGGTTGCTCCTATGAGAAGAGAGACGCCGACACAGCCGGGTCGGACCACTAGCCCATCTCCCTGTCGCCCTCTCAGCCCGCCTGTGGTGCAGTGCGTGTTTGTAGTGTGGTGAGGTGGCCGATGTCCCGTGAGCTACGTGTCCGAACAGTCCACGGGTGTTGACTACTTTGAACACATCGCCACATGTGCCGAACGTGCCTCGACACGCTGTGGTGCCCGCCGGATCACCCGTGCCTCACATCGAAGTGTTGAGGCCTTCGTGCCATTCGGCGGCGCGAGCAGCGACACGCCATCCGTCATTGGCTGACTCTGGCACATGGACTCGCTACAATCGCCTCGACGCGGTGTGCCAACGTCATGCGCAGCACCTACGAGATCGAAGCTGGACAGGGGTGTTTCTCACTCAGCGAGCCCCGAAGATGCGACCGCGGCTGGCGCATAATGCGCGCCATGATACAGCCGAGAGTGTCACACTTCCCTGTCCTTGCTATCGCCGTCGTGGGCGGCATCACCGAGGAACAACTTGCGGACCTTCTGGCATCAGCTTTTGAAGTTCTGCCAGCAGCACAGCACCCCATAGCCACCATGCGCCCCGCCCAACGCATCCTCCCTCCTGTAGAACCGGTCCTGGCTGAAGAAATTCTTGCCCTGTGCGAGGACGACTTGACTCTCTCTGAACTGGAAAGAGTCCTCCTCTGCAACCGAAAGCACAGTGCTGCAGCCGCCGACCGGATTACACATCAGCTGCTCCGAAAACTGGACTCATCACAGCGCCCTCTCTTGCTGCAAGAATACAACCGGGTGTTTTCCTGCGGCCGCCTTCCGGATGCGTGGCGCTCAGCTGTCGTGATCCCTGCCCTGAAGCGAGGTAAGCTGGTCGGTCGGCCGCAGCCTCGGCTCTGCCTGTTTCAGATAAAAGGTCAGTCTGTTTGCTATTCTGTACCTACCCCTCACTGATTTTCAATTGTTTAGGGTACCAGGAGCCTGGGGGGCTCGCTGTTTGGATCGTTAAAGGGTGATTTGCGTTGCAAATCCCTTTTTTGAATCGGTAACGGCCGATCGCCCCAGGTATGTGCCTCCCTTAGGCACCTACCCACTATGCTGGCATGGCCCAAAACAGGCCTCTCGAGGTGATTGAGCCACCCGGTCAGGGACCTCCCCATCCGGGAGACTCGCCCCGATCAGATGGATCGCTATTTTCGGAGGAGGGGGATAAGGTCAGGGCGGATTTGGATCGGGCAGTTCACGTGCAGACCAAAGTTTCCGATCCCGTGGATAATTCGCCCGGACTCGCCGGCGGCTGGTCTGCCTGATCCCCAGCTGGTAATTCATCAGGCCTCTTCAACTTCAATTTATTTTTGACCCTACCTTTGTATATTTCAATTGTGGTGTGAAGTGTCAGAAAGAAATATCCGATATTATATTCGACTCGTCCACTAAGGTTACTATCGCGCTTGACCTCAGAGGTCAAAAATCCTTGGACTCCTGCACCACATAATACAGGAATGTGCAGACTTACGCGCACGGGGCGCATAATGGACACGTATGAAGGCATCGTGTGCGACGACCCAGTGTCCTGTGCGCGTTGGCCTGCCCCTCACTGCGACCTTCATCTGCGCGTGTGTCTGACTCTCCCGGAACGTTTGCATTATAATTCTAGTCAACTCACCTTTGAGTGCACCTACGTGGTTGCATTGTTCAAAAAAGAGTTAATACCTTCATAAATATTTTCGTGCAGGTCAAAATTGGGCATGACACCTTCATACCCATAAACAAATGGCATCACCTGATGTGAAACGCCACCGATGGAAAATGTTGCCTAGAAGTAGCACGGCACTTCTGGCCTGCTGCTGAAGCTGCCAATCGCAGGGCCAGGCGTGCTGCAGCCTTTCTACAGGCATTGAAAAACTTCCAGCAACACCAGAAAAGGTGGATATGGTTAAAAGTAAGTGAATCATGCTGCACATGTTCCACCTGCACATTGCTACACATATTGATTGCAGGGCACATGCTGTTTAGTTGAGATGTCAGTTTACTAATATGAAAAAACAACAGCACCACTTCAGACAGTACAGTGATTGTTCTTCTCAAGTGCTGTTCCTTTTTGGCTTGATGTGGCTCTTAATATTTTGCAGGTTGCCTGGAGAAAAATGTGGACCTTCATCCACGTGAAGGTCCACCGAAGGATATCCGCATCGCCGCCGTAAGGCGCTACTTATGGAGCTTTTTTACTGAGGCAGCACGGCAAGGAAAGAGAGTCCGGGTGACTCAGAAAAGGAACGTCTGAAGGCAAAATGAATTTTATTAGCCAAATTATCCACTGCTTTTGGTAAGCAAGGCACTGCAGTGCCTGCTTGGACTTTTAACATATTTAGCACAAAATGTGTGGGCCACAATGTCTTCTTTTTGCTCGATTTATATGGTTTGATAAAACCCTTTGATAAAATACCGGGCCGACACCGTGTCGCGAAGCTCCTAGTGCGCCACCACCACAACCACGTGCAACACCAGGGTAGACACATCACAGAGGGCAGCTGTGAGAGCTGCAGGATTTTGGATTGTTGGAGGCAAAAGGTGCATATCAGAGTTGGAGGCTTCCCTTACAGAAATGTCATATATACGGGCCAGATATGTTTATATATGGCCAGATATGGACATATAGGCACTCATATCAAGCTATATACTTCCATATACGAGTCAAAAAAGGTAATATACAGCCAGATATGAGCGTATATGGAGTTTTGTATGCCATATAAGGCAGCTATATACTGCCAGATAATGTCTACATTGCGCCTTATATGATATATATATGGTAGCAGTATACTTCCATACTACGAGCATGGGCCGCATATGGCTTTATATATACGATATAAAGAGTATGCTTCAAAAGTGAAATAATGCCAGATATGGATGCAAGTTAAGTCATATAGATAGGTGTATTGATGTTATTCATGTGTCGACTTCCAATAAAGGGCAGTGCCTAACGCAATATATATATATGTGTGTGTCAGCAGTGCTCGAGGGCCGCACCACAATGCCCCTTGCACTCTGGCAACTTCCAAGAGGACCGAGGACACCCCCTCGACGGGGCAACCCCTTTCGGAGAAAAGAGGATTGCCCCGGCGGGGATTCGAGGAACAGGAAAAAGCTGGAAGGACAAAGCAGGGAGAGAGCTACGGGCGGCGACGAGCAATGGCCACGAAAGAGCGACCGTCTGCCTCCTGAAGAGAAGTTCCGCATATTCTTTTTCAGTGTAACAATCCAGTTTCTTTAAAATTTGACAATTCATAATCGTGTCTTAATTCAACCATTCGACCACCATCTGACATATATAGCTCAAATTTTCTGATAACTGATAATATATATATGATAATATATCTGACTGATAATATATCACGCGAAGTGAAACCATAAATACCCAATAATATTTATACACGATGGAACCACATATCTCATTCCATCCAGCAATTAGTAATCAGAAAAGAAATCACAGCAAAAATTAAACACTTAGGGTGAATGGTAGAAGACAGTAAGGTGGTGAGTTCTTTCTCGTGGCATCGTAATTTCAATTAATATGCGATTTACATACCTTTGCAAAGGAGAGAGGTCATGCAGGTCGCGCTCCGTCGACCTCGCGCGACTCTCACCACGCTCAATCGTGATTCTGCTATCGCGTACGGACGTACCGTGCTCGCGCGCCTGCCGTCCCTCGCGACGGCTCCTCGAGCTCATCCGGGCATTTCTGCTCCGGATACAGTGCCTGTGTGTTCAACGTATATGTGCAGTGCTGTGCTGTCAGTGTGTCAGCGGACACACACGCATGCTCTTTGCACGCTGTCGCATAATTGCCGACTGTGTTGTGCGAATTTTCCTTCCGCGAAATCAGCCCGCATTACCGTGCCGTGACGTGTGATCATTCGGTTCTTCTGCCGAAAGGCTGCGAGTACTATGAGCTCCTTTGCTTTCCGAACGTTTTCATTTTTTTTATGCTGTTCTTTGTGTGTGTTGTGTGGTGCGATTTGGCTGATCCCGTGCTCCAGATGCCAACGTCGCCCCCTTCGAGATGCCCCATCGAGCGCACACCGGCGCGGAAACACACCGAAAGTGTGCAGCGTTCGCGGGTGCTTCATTACCTGATCGCCAGCGCCGAGGCGGTCAGGCTCCAGCACGAGAGGAACGAGCGGCTCTTCCGAGTCACCGAGACTCGCCCTTTCAACGCTTCCCTCCCCGCCCCGGTTGTGCCGGCAATGGACAACCGCCAGGAGTGTCGCGCTGCCCTGCCTGCTGTGGACAACACTCCTGCCTAAGCTGTGGCAATGACCTCGGCTGTGCCTGCTGCCCCCGGGCCTTCCTGCGACCCTTCGGCAGTGCCGGTGCCGCACGACTCGGACGCCGAGGCTGAGCAAATGGACACGACGGCCACGTGCACGCGGCCGTCTGAATGTTCTGAACACAAGGGCTACTCGCGGAAGGTGCTGGCCATTGACTCTGAGGTGCCGAAGTGCGCCCCACCTCTACAGTCGATGCCCCGATGCCTGCCGACACCCCACCTGGGCCCAGTGCCGACGACGCTGGGTTCCGGATCGTCCAATCAGACTCAGAAGTGACGGGAAACAAAGGGGGCCGCAGCTGTTTCTGCAGCCCGACGGAACACCGGCACGGGCACTGAAAAGCTTCCGGCCCCCCGACTTTTGCGACTGATACACCCGTCGTGGCGACCACAACACCCCCACAACAGCTCGCGGTGCTTTATCGTCCGGCCGTCCCTGGAGCCGTTTTTCCGCACCCCGCCTGCCTCCCTCTCGCAAAGGCCCTGTCAGCTTTGGCGGGATGTACGGGTAAATACAAAGAAAAACATAGCTGTGGTTGATGCAGCCACGGCAGGAAAGATCTCGTTATTCCGGAGCGAGTGAAGGTCGTTCTTTTTCGCCTCTCCCCGGAACTTTTCCACGTTTCTTTATTAGCTTTACATTGCCCACGCCTTGCCTTATTATTTTTGATTTGCCACACCTTCAGACAGCGCTTGCGAGCGCGGCCCTTTCAGGACCCCCAGGAGGATGTGGCGTTTAAATGTAATTAACGTCGCGTTACAAAACATTTTTATTTTATCATTATTTTATTTTTTTCATAAAAAATAAATACCGACCAGGTCAAGAGTCCCGACCAGGTCAAGAGCCCTCGATTTGCTCCTCCGTGAGGCCAGCAGCATAACCGGCGGCCTCCCGATGCACGTCGACAACGAACGGGCGGCAGCCCGACCACACGCCAACCCCCGTCGCCCCACTCCTGGGACCCAGTCGGAGGAATCCTACTCCTCCACGGACATGGTGGTCCCCTCTGACCTGGACCCCACTGAGTGGCCCACACTGCCGCAGGCTGGACCTGCTGCTGACGGGGCTTCCAGCCTCGCTTCCTCCCCGCGTTCTACGCCGCGTGACCCGCCGCCCTCGTCCGGGAGGGCGGCGGGTCACGGACGAGGGACTCTTCCAGCGAAAAGTCCAAACCTGAAAGCGAGACTCCTGCTGCAACCCCCGCCATCACGACGGCCACGCAGACCTCGCCCGCCCGCATGCGTGCCTCATCCGCCCCGCCTACCAACCGGTGCCCGTTCTCCTGGGAGGCCAGCTACTTTCTCCCAGCCAGGGGATCTCGCCCGGCTGATGCGGCTTCACCGAGCCAGCCAGGCCCGCCGGCGAACGCAGCATTGAGCTGTCCGCCCGCACCACAGCCGACGGCCAGCGCAACCCCGGCGGCAGCGGCATCAACGAGCACAGTAGTCGTGCCCCCCCCTCCCCCGCCGAAGAAACACCCGGCCGCCCCACATCTGCCTTCTGCCACCGCGGAGCGCAGCACTTTACCTACGCACGATGGCCCGAGCCCCGCGCGTAATTCATCTAAAAGTGCGCATAAGCAGCTCACAAGCGAGCACAATGCTCCCGCAACTGAGCATAATACGCAGCAAACCGTGCATAATCACCCCGACGCTTCCGGCCCCTTGCCAGCTGCAGCCAGCAAGCCCCGCCCCCCACAAAAGGGAAAGCGCGTTTCAGCGCTTGGCCCTCTCCGCCCCCTTGTCGCGGAGGCACACCCGCCGGTACATAATGAACCACAATCCCGGCCGGCGCATCCAAAACAGGCGGTTGTTTGTAAACAAACCTCTGTTTGCAAACAGACTGCTCCCGGAGCTCTCTCGCAGCCTGCGGATCGACCAGCCGTGCCAACAACAACCAGCAGCCAGAAGAAGCGACGCCGCTTCCGCCCGCTTGACGGGGCACTGTCACCCCCGGCTGCCTCCGTGGTTCCCTGCAGAGTCGGCGACCTGTGGGGAAACCGTGCTGTACACCCCTGTGGAGAGAAAAATGCACTTTCTGTCCACGACACGTGATGCAATCGCGGCCTATCTGGCCGGCATCCAGGCCACGGCCCGCGTCCGAGTAAACCTCCGACGCAATGTTGTCGCGGTCGACACCGTCCCGGGCGCGGACGTGCGTCCCCTCGCGTCTGTGGAACAAATTTGTGAGGTGCCGGTCAGTGCGCGGGTCCTCTCGCGTAACTCGTGCGAGGGGCTCCTCTTCGGCGTCGACCCTGACATCGACATCGCCGACGTGGCGCAGAACATTGACTCACCTTCCGCAGCGGTCCTATCCTGTGTTCGCAGGGGGGACTGTGTGGTTGTCCGGTTTGCGGGCACGACACTGCCTGGCGAAATAGCCCTGTTTAAACAGAGGAAGCCAGTGCGTGCTCGTCTCCCGCGCCCCCTCCAATGCGATCGCTGCGGTGCCTACGGACATGCGACTGCGACGTGCTTTCGCGACGTGCGGTGTCTACGATGCGGCGGCGGTCACGTCGCCTCCTCCTGCTCTGCACCGAAGCCGCGGTGCATCAACTGCCGCGGTCAACATCCATCAACCGAGCCTCGGTGCCCTGCCTGGCAGCGAGAGTGCAAGGCAGCCATCCTCCTTGCGGGGTCGGACAAGTGGCCGACGCGTCGTGAGGCCCTCGCCTGTGTGAGTGCCCCCCCACAACAGCCGCAGATGCCTGTGCCCCTGCTGCTGCTTCTACTGCCTCTCAAGCCCGCACCGGGGTCTCCTTTAAAGACGCCCTTTCGACCACCCCCGAGACGCACCCATTGCCCCATCCACACCACCGGCACCCGCTGCACCTATACAGGCCAGGGCGGACGCCAAGGATGCAGTTATCAACGCGCTGGCAGCCGCCGTTCGAACTCTTTTGGAATTCGTGCCCGCAGACTCGCCAGCTCACCACTTGTGCGCCGCGGCCCTCGCTGCCCAGCAGGCACTTCAACACCATGGCTAGTGCCTCCACCGCACCTCGGCCGCGAGTGCTTCAGTGGAATGTCCGGGCCACGGAGTAAGATAAGAGAGGAGCGCCGACTCCGCCGCCACTCCACGCATTCACTCGGGACAAACCGTGCAACGCGGAACGCGGCGGTCTAACTCATTCCTTTGCTCTCCCCCTCCGCTCCTCTTCGCGCTTTCGCACATGCTTTCTCCTCTCCCGGCGCTGATGATGATGATGATGCGGCCAACCCTTTGTATCGGGTGGACGTGCCAATCACGCCCTAGCCAAAGAAGCTCTACTGCCTACCAACTACTACAGGTAGGAACTAAAAGAATGCGTAAAAAGAAGAACAACAAAAGAAAAGGAACACGAAAGGAAAAGGAAAAGAAGAAAAACCAACACAAGGAACAAGAACGAACACGCGCCGCGCTGACTTGGCAGTTATGGATGTCTTGCCACAACTGCTTCTCGCCAGCATTCGAGGCGTCTCTTTGTCGATGTAACTGCGGCTCTATCTACAGCACACCGACCATCATCTCCTTGGGTCTGCTCGAAGCCCAGAGCACATTCCAGCGAAACACCTTGCGCAACCACTGGGCCAATGCCGTCACACCTTAGCACCACATGTTCAATGGTTTCGTCCTGCACTCCACACACACGACACCGCACATCATCCACATCACCGTTGATGGTCCTAAGGCGCACAAGTGTGCGGAGTGCACCAGCTCTCGCCTCAAATAGCAGCTTGCTTCCAATGGAGTTGTCGTACAGGTGTACTGTGCCAATATTGTTCTTGTGGCACCGGTACACAGCTAGCGTTGACTTCTCCGACATGCTGTGCATCCATCGTGTCTCCTCTTCCTCCCGTACTCGTTCCCGTGCCTGCTTTGTCCAGTCTGCGGAGGAGTTTGCGCTGAGAGGGGCGCGAAAGAGGCCAAACTTGCTTTCAATGCGATATACTCGCCTCACCCACGGGGTGCGCATGCATGTTGCAGACAGGTAGTCAAAAACACGCCGCGCCCACCGATTTCGGGGCATGCACAACAAGCGGCCACGGTAGGCAATTTTGCTGACCGCCTCCCGAGCTTCAAAACTCGACCAGCCGACATCCCCCTGCACAGCTTCGTTCGCCACCGCACCATGGCAGCCAAGAGCTATCCGGCCAACCTCTCGCTGTCGGCACTCAAGCCAGTCCCGCGTGACCGCCGAGAGGCAGAGCACAGCATTCGCGAACGTCAATGCCGGAACATGCACGATCTTCCAGAGGTCTCGGACGATCACGAATCGGTTGCACCCCCAGAGACACTGTCGACGGAGGATGCTCTGGGCCCTAAGTGCCTTCTGGCGGAGGAGCTGCTCTTGTTGGCCATACAGCTCTGGTCCACTTGAAAGCTCCACTCCCAGGTATCTGTATGTTGTACATACCATCAGGACCTCATCTCCGAGCCTGAGTGTGACCCCATCCGCGCATGTGCCTGCGAGGGGGACCACTGCAGATTTTTTGACTCTTTCTGGGTGCTGAATGAGCTCTTGCAAAAGTGAGCGTCGATCTGGGCACAGAGAGTCCTTGTTGTCGCTTATAGCAGTGGAGCGGCTAGCGCCGGTTTCTGGGGCACATTCTTCCTTGGAAGGCGCACTCAAACTGCTCCCTTTGCTTAGCAGATCCGACACAACGCTGATCACAACGCGTAGCGCCATCTGTCGAGGCGCATAGAAATCATTCAACACCTGCGCTCATGAGCGCATGCGCCAATAGACCTTTTTCAAACACCGCAGCGCCACCCGTGGGCGCGCAAGTGCTTCTGGGAAATGTGTGTACATCCAGCCGCCCAGCAGAGCGAAGCCCAGCATTTCCAAACGCGTACGTGCTCATCGTGGCTGGCACAGCAGAAAATATCACGAGATCCCTTGAACGACTATAGCGAGGCCAAGAATTAGCTGGGAACATTTTGCAGAAGAAAGGAAAAACAGTGCTTTAAAATAGGAAACAGCATGCTACAGGACGGGCCAGAGTAGGGACTAGTTGGCTGTGCATATTTGACACTTGACAGCGCGTCGCAAGTGTCAACTACAGGATGGGATAGATTGGTAAGCACAGGCTGAAATTGGGGTATCAAAACCCCAACCCGTAGGCCCAAAGCTTCTTATGAAGTATTTCCTACGCTTCGAGACCGATAGATTCTATTTTGACACGCCAGAGCAAACGAGTCATTTTTTCTAACAGTAGCTGCACCAAACTTGCCAAGCTTGGCAGCATACGTATATGACCGAAAAACGTGAGTCTCTTCATTACCCAGAAAATACGTACCGCAAAGTACTGCGGAAGCGCCCAGTTTCGCAGAAGCGCCCAGTATTAACATAACCGAAACTTCAGAATTGTGAAAGTGATATGTTAAGCACCCACCCATCCGAACTGAAATCATCGGCCGAAATATTTGGTGCCATTGCGGACGTTACGGGACAGCTAGGAGCGATGACAGGAACGTTCGATGACCTGTGGGGGAAAGATCGATGGGGTGGAAATGATGCCTAATGTCAATAAACAATCCTTGAATGAAAATTCAGAGGTAGCAGGTTTTTCTTAGTAAAGTGTGCAGGCCGACTTACAGCCCATGGTCTGTTGAAGTAGCGCGAATATCAGTGACGAATGCTTTGACCTCCTATTTTTTACCGACTCAGAAGAGTCGTTCGCTAGGTCCAGTGACGATTTTTAGGCGTTAGAGTACCCGATCATTTACAATTTCAAAATAAACATGCTCCCTTTGATTCCATAGCTACCGTGTAGCGCTGCCTTGAAGCATTTCGATGGCCGCCACCTTGTTTTGTTTTTGATGCCTCGACCAGACAAGCGCTCATATCTATGCATTAACGCAATTTTCAGCGAAAGTATAGAAGGGCGCTTCCGCGGTACATTACTGTAGGCAAGAAAAAGAGATGTGGACGCGAAACTTTATTTTAAGAAGGTTCCAATATTGTAAAAAAAAAAAGAAACATTGCGACAATAATTTCATTTTCAAAAGATAAAAATAGGTGATTACAAACGGTGGTGATCACAAGTGGGTGATCAGTTGCAAGCGTGGCAAAAGAAGCCTCAATAAATAGGAATTTCTGTTGCAAGCTGTTCAGATATTTTTGGATGATTCCCCAAGACTAATAGCATAATTTCTTTTCACACTGCTTTCAATCTAAAAATAAATAATCGCAAAATTTTTAAGTGGCCGATCCCACTATGGGGATCCCACTATGGGGATCTACTGCCGCACGGTTCATGGCCGATCCCACTATGGGGATCGGCCATGAACCGTGCGGCAGTAGATTTTGTGAGGGGAAAAAGAAATAGGTGTAGTCATGTCATTTTGGTGTGCACGTTTTCTTTCAAATGATACATGAGACGTTAGGGTTCATCATCACCCCATAACGTTTGCCTATGAACTTTCTATAATTTATGATTGAGTTTCTACTTGATGCTGTTTTTGTTTCTATTTCATCTTCCCAACGATGGCTGTGATATGTAGTTGTGCAGGTCACCTGAGGCACAAACAAAGAACTGCAATATGTAACTGCTTGTACATCATCCATTTTCTTTAGCGCTTGAAACATGCTTGCTGAATTGTTGTAGTGAACTCATACTATATGTCAGTGACATTATTGCCGTCTTTGCCATATCTCGTGTGACCTAATCATCATTTGCCCGTCACAGCTGTCATTGGATTGATGAAACAGAAATTTAAACATGAGCAACCCTATCTGTGAGTAGTTTCGCATTTGTATGTGGATGCCAAGTGGTTAACCATGTAATATAAGCCGCATCAGTTAAATAAATAAAACATAAATGAAAATCGAACTAAAAGTGCCGCTTTTAAGTGAGGCTGCCCTCCCTCCGAAAAAGCAAAAAGTAACGCCCATATACCTACATCCACATGCGAAATATGTTCCAGCCGTGTCACCTGAAACCATGGAGCTTTGTGGTGCACTCATGGTTTCTATATAGCAGTGAAATCTCAAAATGGCATGTACAATACAGCTGGCTAGAGAGGCGTGATGTTGATGTTTTCGTGAATTTTTAAATTAAGTGGGCACGGGTCTTAGCAAATGGAACACAACAAATTTATTATGGAATAAAGCTGCCATCTCAAGGATCGTGGGCACGTGCTGGCTGTGGTTTCAAAAGTTCGGTTGGGTACAAACTCGGAATTGCGTGCATAAATGTCGGACTTGCTATTCGTATTGCTCATATTTGTTACATTACATTAATGTAATGTATAACTCGCAGGAAGCTTTATGAAGGGTGACTATGTGCGAAGAGATAAAAGTAAATTTCTTCTAGCCTATCGGTGATGGTGCAATACTTTTCTTGCCTCTACAGGAGCTGTGCATTCCTGCGACACCTTGCCTGGTGTTTTCTGGATGATGATTAGTGGAGTTAACTCGGATCCCGTTGTCCTGCGTACGTCACATCGGGAAAACAGGACGGTGCACAAATGAGCGGCTATTCGAAAGCGTTGCAATATGTCCGTTAAAACGCCATAAGATGGCTTTCTCGCGATACATAGCCAAGATTGCAGATGTGCATGTATTCGGTAAAGCAGTTATCTTTAGAAAAACAAACGTGAAGTGACCTCGCGTTATGATTGAGAGGGAGCAGATTATTTGTGTCAGTATTGTTTCTATCAGCGAAACCTTATCGTTGTCTGACAAGATAGAATTTTCCGTGCATGCACGATATGACGCACGATATGAAGTCTTTGTGTCTTATACAGGGTGTCCCAGCTATCTTTAGACAGGGTTTAAAAATATGCCGATGCACCCTAAGACAACGCGACCAAACGCATTTTTCTTACAATCGTATGGAGTGAGTCAGACTATTTTTTGTGTCCCACTTAATTGGTTCATTAGTCAAGATTAATTAATTACTTCGGAAGCAACAAAGTTAGGCAAGTAATTCCTATGGAAAACTTCTAGAGTGGCCTGTCAAATGCCCAGTTAAAAAGTTTCCAACTTTCTATCTATTCATAACTAGTGTTTTCCAGCTCGACGCAGATGCCCGCGAAATACAAAACATACCACGTGACATGGCGGCTTGCGCGCCGCGATTTCAGTGCTCTCAAACTTTCCACGTACGAACTAACACCGCATTTAGCCGGGCGTACCACCGAATAAAATCGACAGGGCTGTGAAAAAGGCGGTGGTCGTCCGATCTAAATCAGCAACAGTCATGGCTAGCGCTGCACGCGTCCCGTCAATCGCTTTACGCAGCGCTAGCCATGACTGTTGCTGATTCGTTTTTCTTTGTTTTAAAGGCTCATATGGCATCGTCATCAGCGTGGCTAAAACTCGTCCTTGTACTAATCACAAGCAGTTTAATTAATGTGAAATTAGTAAATATTACTTTGTTACCCAACTAATAAG
>JABSTT010002071.1:0-52684 GCA_013339685.2 Hyalomma asiaticum
TGTCCTGCGTACGTCACATCGGGAAAACAGGACGGTGCACAAATGAGCGGCTATTCGAAAGCGTTGCAATATGTCCGTTAAAACGCCATAAGATGGCTTTCTCGCGATACATAGCCAAGATTGCAGATGTGCATGTATTCGGTAAAGCAGTTATCTTTAGAAAAACAAACGTGAAGTGACCTCGCGTTATGATTGAGAGGGAGCAGATTATTTGTGTCAGTATTGTTTCTATCAGCGAAACCTTATCGTTGTCTGACAAGATAGAATTTTCCGTGCATGCACGATATGACGCACGATATGAAGTCTTTGTGTCTTATACAGGGTGTCCCAGCTATCTTTAGACAGGGTTTAAAAATATGCCGATGCACCCTAAGACAACGCGACCAAACGCATTTTTCTTACAATCGTATGGAGTGAGTCAGACTATTTTTTGTGTCCCACTTAATTGGTTCATTAGTCAAGATTAATTAATTAACTTCGGAAGCAACAAAGTTAGGCAAGTAATTCCTATGGAAAACTTCTAGAGTGGCCTGTCAAATGCCCAGTTAAAAAGTTTCCAACTTTCTATCTATTCATAACTAGTGTTTTCCAGCTCGACGCAGATGCCCGCGAAATACAAAACATACCACGTGACATGGCGGCTTGCGCGCCGCGATTTCAGTGCTCTCAAACTTTCCACGTACGAACTAACACCGCATTTAGCCGGGCGTACCACCGAATAAAATCGACAGGGCTGTGAAAAAGGCGGTGGTCGTCCGATCTAAATCAGCAACAGTCATGGCTAGCGCTGCACGCGTCCCGTCAATCGCTTTACGCAGCGCTAGCCATGACTGTTGCTGATTCGTTTTTCTTTGTTTTAAAGGCTCATATGGCATCGTCATCAGCGTGGCTAAAACTCGTCCCTTGTACTAATCACAAGCAGTTTAATTAATGTTGAAATTAGTAAATATTACTTTGTTACCCAACTAATAAGTGTTTTTTTTTACTTCATGACGTTTGCCTCAGCAAACAGTTTCCTTATGAGTCGGTTTTCCTTTTTTTTCTCGAACAGCCTATTTTTAAAGAAATTTTGCAAGTTTTCAGTGAAACACCCTGTATATCCATTGTACCTGCGTTGTGGGGCGATTAATGCGATCGGCGAGGCTATTTTTCTGAGAATCATTTTCTTCGGCTCGATGAAGGAATTAAGCGTCAATACTTTAGCGGCGCGGATGGTGCTGGTGTTCCTTCTTGCATGTGCCAGTCAAGTATCATTCAAACAGTCCGTATATGATTGCTTGTTTTTTAAAACATATGCCTTTCTCTTTTTTTTACAAAGTTTTCTAACCCAGTCTTAATGACTGTGCCCTGGAACTATTTCCACTGTGCGCACAGAAAATTTGCCGCCCAATCGATATATACAAAGACGATTACAGAGTTAACAAAAAGGTCGTCGTTTTATGCAGATACAGTTACACACGAATGCTAAGTGAAGTTGCCAGTAAACATATATAAATGTCAGCATAATTTTATCTTGTGGTTTCTCTACATACGAATAAGCAGTCATACAACGCAACGGCAACTTACATTGTGCTATGAGCTGTGAGTCGAGTTAGCTTTGCCCTGTGTTCATCGTATCTCTGTGGTTATATGAGACATTTTGAGAAAATATGGGCTAAGATCATATATACACAGAACACGGGATATTTGCGCGGTTCTTGCGGAATTGCTTCTTTCACGGCAGCGCGCACTGTAATATGGTGGAGTGAAATCGTATAGTATGACAAGATTGACTAACTTTATAGCCTGAAAAGCCACGCGTTCTAGCCTAATTGAAAATGGAGTTTACTTATACTGGGAGTTCACGCCCCACATAATTGCTAAAGCACGATGCTGCTAATTTCTACATATCGATAAAAATCTGACTAATTTCACTCAGGAAACAAACTGAATGGTGTAAGAGCGCAGTTGCAGCTACAATTGGAAGTGCCCAGTGTGACGCACACTAGTTTTCCTCTCATTGCCGGCGAGAAAGGATAGGCAAGTGTTATCAAGCGGCAATTTTTATTGTTTCTTTGCTACGACTGATCACGCTTCCTAAATTGGCCGCTTTACAACAACACTTGTGCACTGTTGCGCGGCAGCGCAAGGGCAGCAACTATGTCGCACAGAGGACCACGGAAAGTACCGACAACAGCGCTTTTTGACCATTCAATTTCGGTTTCCTGAGATAAATAAGCCGGATTTCGTCGCGCTGCGGCCATTCGGAAAAGGTGCCCTTTTACAAATATTACAACGTATGTCGAATTCCCGTATAAGTAACATGCATCTTTCCATTATGTTTGAGTGTCTGGCTGTTACTGTCTGGGCTTTAATCATTCTAATATTGTTAATTACCGTTAGCATTTTAACATCCTTTACACGGTACGTGCTGCCATGAAGGAAGACCGCAAAGATTTTGCAGATGGTTATCTGTGTTCAAAACGTTTTTGGACACATTTTCTGAAACACCCTTTATAGCTTTATGTATACCATTATTCTTCCCAAATTTTAATTATTGCTTTGCTTTCTGGTTTGTGCAGATGGGACATGAAACGTCCGCGTTATGTGTGAAATGTTCAAAGATTTTTTATTAGGGGTCTGCGAAGACCAAGTTTTCCGAATACGAATAGAGTAAAAATATAAAATTTTATATATGGAATAAATATCGGATATCAAAAGAAGAATGCCTCTTCCGTAATAATAACGTACTTAGTACAAAAATTTACTTTGAAGAAGTGCGTTATTAAGCTATCAGCATAAAATGCAATGTTATCTAGATATGCAATATTCAAGAATATTCGAAACATTCCAATATTCGCACACCCCTATTCTTGATGTAAAAGTACCTTTCTCTGCTTATTTTGTACAAGTTTCAGTTCTTCTCTGGAGCAGTGATCTTTTTAGACTGATGAGCGTGCAAATTTTGCTGAGTGTTTGAAAACCTTCAAATGCTTTTAAATTTTTTTCCTGTAGTTATTTGCAACGGCGATATTATAATGGAAAAATACACATTTTCGACATTTCCTTCTTCTATCACTTTGGCTCAGTGAACAGCGCGCCCTGGCTATGCAGTACGTCAAATGTGGGATTTCTTGTTAGGATGCACCTATTCTAGTTTACTTTTAAGTTGAATTAGTAATGAAATTATTCACACGAATTGATGTTGTTCTGGAAGCCTTCGTTCGCATTTAGCATTCTGCAGAACGTGTGTTGTCATGTGTTTGACTGTTACTGCGGCTCTTGCACCTCATCTATGCCGTGTGTTCTGCTTTCTTTTGCCCACTGCACCTAAAACTTGAATGCACTTGTTTTCATGTTTCCCGCGATCTGCCTCCTTGTGTTCTATTTATCGGTCGCTTTCTGTGTCCTTGTTTACTCCCTGTATTTTTTTAACATCTGCTTGATCTGCAACCGCAGACTGGTGTGAATAAACCAAATAACAGCTCAACTACCCTTTTGAATACCTTCTTGCGCTCTTTGAAGAAACCACTGGAACTCAGAAGGGAAGTGCTCACATGAATATTCCATTATGTAAGGATAGCGCTGGTGCCTAACACAATATACGATCAGGACGCAGTAAGGAGTGGCTACAGCAGAGAAAACACACCAAATATAGTCCCGGCGAACCAAGCAAAAACTCTGTCCGGCACGGAGTACAAAAATTGATATATATACTCCCAATGTGACTCTTGAAAACTCCGCCAAACACGGAGTATGCAAAAAAAAAATACTCCCGAAGAACCACGCAGGAACTCCGACCACAAGGGAGTATTACGATATAGAACATACTCCCAATGTTCCGCCGACAAACTCCGTCAGACACGGAGTAAAAAATAAAAATATATACTCCTAAGGCACCACGCAGGAACTCCGTCGGGTACGGAGTAAAAAATAAAAATATATACTCCCGAGGCGCCACGCAGGAACTCCGACCGATGCGGAGTAAAAGTTTACTCCGACCCTACGGAGGAAAATTAACTCCCAGTGGGGGGGGGGGCGGGGGGGTTCGCTAGAGGACACGTCATTTACTCCCACCTGGGAGTAAATTTTTTTTACAGTGTTCTTACAGGCTAGCCTGCGTTACTGTGCCAGTCCGTACGCACCACAGCATCTTAACTGTTATGCACTCAACTGGTCAATCCTGGAGATAGCTCAAAGTGACAAAGACGGCGTTCTCACCGACCATTTACTCGCATACTACCTGGGCAGCAGTGGTTAGCGCTGGTTAATGTCGGATATTGATGCCTAAATGACGGCTAGAATTACGATCGATATTGTGTAATGGTAGCCAAATTCTGGCTATAACATAAGTACATGCAGTCACTTTGTGAATTCTGGAGATAGCGCAGAGCGGCAACGACGGCGTTCTCATCGACTGCACTAAGTGGCTTATATGTACACATGGCCTACCTTTTACTCGCATACTACCTGGGGCAGCAGTGGTTAGCACTGGTTAATGTCGGATACTGATGCCTAAATGACGACTAAATTATGATCGATATCATGTAATGGTAACCAAATGCTGGCTATAACATAAGTAATATCTGTGTTTTCGGATTAATTCGAAAGAAATCCGATGAACACTCGTCGGTAAACTTTTTACAGTTCGGATTTTTCCGACAAACTCCGATTTTAACAGTCAATATGACCTGGTTCCATTCTTTATCGAAAGGGCATGTTCTAAGCGGTCATTGATATATCGTCCGGCTTGGCCGATATAAACTTTACCGCGCGTCGAGAGTATCTCGGAGACCGCACCCATCGCACATTTAACAAAGGCATTGTCGCGCACGGAGCGAGAGACGTCAACGGGTCAACGTGCATGTGTAGGGCTGCACTGTACAGTTCTAGTTCACTCTAGTAGGGCCTTTTTTATATAAGTATGGTAGCACGAAGTAACAGGACACAAGGAGAACACACACACAGCACTGTGTGTGTGTTCTCCTTGTGTCCTGTTACTTTGTGCTACCATACTAATAAAAAAATGCCATACCTACAAGCCCGCCTTGCAACTTTACTAGTAGGGCCCCCGGGAGCGTGAGGCATCTTGATGCACGGTCCCCTGACGACACTATAGGGCGCCCAGACGACATTGAATACACGAGCCCCGGGCATCGCCGCCCGCTGTCACTTTCACGGAATTCTGTTGTGGTGGATAGCAGCCGCGCGGCATATTGGGTGTGTGTGTGCGACTGGATCGCTCTCTATCGCATGCGCGCGAGAGAAAGAGCAGTTTCAGACAGCCACGGTAGAATAAAGCACAGAAAGACTGCTAGCGGAAGGAGTGGTATGCTCACATGAGACATTTCTGCAGCGCGTGAACAGAAATTTTGGGAAGGTAAAATGGGGAGGAAACGAAAGCTGGCCGTGTGACAGCATTTCCAAAGGCAAGAGCGCCTTGAGAATTGCGGAGCATTTACAACCACAGCACCACATCCGGATGAAGGGCCGTCTACACAGAGGTGAGTCCCTGCTGGACTGTTGCTGCTCTGAATTTAGCTACGTGAGAGTGAATGCAACATGCTTCGTCTAGTTTGACGTGATTTCTGCGTTTGTCGTGCACACTTCTAAGCCAGGTGTCTTAACAGACTTAACATTGTCGCAATCCGACTTGTTCACATCATGTTATTCCTCTACCACCCCAAAGCTCGCTAGAAGAATGTATCACATGGGCCCAATCACAGACAAGACGCGGTTGACATTCCGCACCAGTTTTGCCGTACACACTGTCATGCTGGGATTCCGCTGCATGCGCCAGGCTGATGGACCTTTTGGCAGCCTCTTTTGAAGCAAGCGTCCGGCGGCAGGCACGACGCCAGGTATAATGTCAATTATTCGAAAATACCTGCACGAGGTCGGTTACAAAGACATTGCAACGATAAGCTCTTCGATGAAAGACTGCCCCATTTCCGTCACCATCGACGAGTCGCTCGAACTCCGTGAAGCCCGGCAGTAGCGGTGCTTGTAACATTTTATACGATGACGAGCTTCTTGGGACCGGTGCTGTGCACGTTCCTCCAAAGCAGGAATGAAACCTCGTTCCTCGTTCCTTCCCAATTTTGCAACGAGTTCCCTTTACAAGGTCCCTTCGTAGAAAAGGAACGCGTTTCAGTTACATTTCGAAAATTGGAACATGTCGTTACATTAACGTTACATTTGATTTCTCAAATTGAAAATTAATCATGAGGCAAAATAAAGTGAACATATTAAATCCTCTCATCGACCTATGTATATTTCACAAATTTCAACGTCACTGGCGGCATATTATCTGGAGTCAAAGAAATATCCAAAGAAACGCAAATATTTTCAAGAAGCACCGAACATACTGTAGTATACGGACAGCTCCACTGCAATTTTGGAGCTAGTCTATTACAAGTGCGACACATATGGCACTTTCCACTTCAGTCTTGAGATGCGTAGCTGCAGGATACTGCGCCTCCAATGTGCAAATAGGTAGCTACTCAAACGCACCAATACATGCAACAGTGGTGCGCCTGACACTATAAAACCTAGTAATAGACCTTTTGATTTAGGATAGTATATAAAGGTTTGTGCCTGACCCATGGCATTGCGCGCAAATACTAGAACAAGACTCCCCGATGTCGACAGCTTTCCCGATCCTAAAAGATTTTGCTCAAAATTGGTAGCCCTTGTAGCATTTTAATAAACTAATTCGCAGTTCAGGATATATTGCTTTTACTTAGTTCTCATCACTTTAAAGTATTTGTGATACACTGTACTTTTGTTGTTAATTCTAGCTTCATTGAATGTATGTCGGTGTGACGGATTTTAATGTTGCTATCTTGTGCATTAACCGCCGAATAAAAATAACGCGGGACAGTCTCTTTTTTTTTCGTCGTGGCATTAGGAATAAGCGTTATTTGCTTGTTCGGTTCGTAGGCACACCGACATTAAGGCAAAGGTGAAATGCTGTTCTGGTGTAGGAAATAAATAAGAAAATAAATAACCTCACCTTCATAATTTGAGGGAACGCCAACCGATAATGACCCACACGACACAAGCATAATTGACAGGACATTGGCATACAGCAAATGAGGCTGTAGTAAAGTGGACGGGGCGCAGTGTGTTAATATGTTTGGTTTTTCCTGTGTAGCTAACCCTTTCGTCGCGTAGTAATAATAGCAATGGAACCATAGTTTTTATTAGAAACAAACTGGGCATCACCGAGAATTATTAACCAGGTCCGGGTTAGAACGATAGTAAAGTTGAGACCGTGGTGCCGAAGGTTCTTCTCCGGGATTCCATCTCCCCGCTCGGCGTCCTAAACGCACCGTCCGAGACGGTATGGGCGAGTTGGGAAGGAGCTGGCTGCCGCTGGTATGGCGGCGATAGGCTCGCGGGCAAACGTGTAGCAATTGAAGAGGAGGCTCAGAGACTTCAGTTTAAACAAAAGGGAAAGAAAACTTGTATTTACAGTATAGTATACAAAAAGGGAATACAGGGAGTTGACTGGTACATAAAAATAAAGTTGAAGCTGAACTATACGTAGGGCGACCCTACTCCGGCGTAGCCGCCAGTGCGTAGCACTTTTTCCACCCGTTCAGCCTGCCCCGTCCCATGGCGGAGCCATCTTTATTACCACAACCGCTCCGCCTTAACGTCTCAGCCGGCGAATCATATTCACTTCGCTCTGGCATTGGGCAGCGATTCCACCTTTTGTCCCGCCTCCTCAATTGGGGCGGCCCAATTGGTGAAACCACCACCCAGTCTGTTGACGGTGAGAGGGGTATGTTTGTACACTAAAAAAAACACATACATCAGCACTAAACAACACATACATAAAAGTAAGCAATGCCACCCAAGGTCGAAGGGCGGTGGCAAAGATATGGCGCACGTGAAACGCGTTACTTGCGCACGTGTCGCGTCTGCTCGGGCGCTGTTACCGTAAACGAGCAGGCGCCCAAAAGATTCGCCCGAAAGAGTTATTATTTGAAGAAAACCTTCCCATGGGGAAGTTGGACCGTCCGCGCGCCTGCTTCTGGTTATCTCAAACAAGCCGAGCCGTACTGGCTCTTACTCAAACCCGTTTAATCGGCACCCCGCTGTGCTTAGACGCATGCTACCCCACGGCGAGCGAGGAAGGAACGCTTGAACCAAAGCCATCCCGCGGCACGCGCGGGCCACAGCCCAGTGACCAAAAACAGGCATTTCCGACGGCGAACAACTAACGGTTCGCGAGTCTCCAGGGCCGTCACCACCGGCATGTTGCATGCCGACGCCACATTCAGCGTATCCGCCCCAGGTCGTCGTAATGACGCCCGAGGTGCGGCTTACAGAACGACCGAAGTGCCGCTATCGCTGCGTGCTCACGCACAAAAGGGCCCGCCTGCGTCACCGCCGCGACCACTGTCCAAGCATCCCCCCTCACAGCCCCGCAGCGGGGTGCCCGAGTCCCCAGAAGACGCGGAAGACACATATGAAGAAAGCAAAGAAAATGAATAACAGATACGGCCGGGGAACGACAAACGAAAAGCCAATGCCGCGAAACGCGCCCCATTGACCGACGTCGCCCGTCGCCGAGTGAAATTTTAAAGAAAAGAAAACGCGCCTTGCTGGCGGCAGGCTTACAACGATGTTTCTTTCGCTCAGCATTACAAACACGTACGCACGCACGTAAGCATTTTCAGCCCACGTTCGCGTTAGCACATGTGTATTATCTTTTCGAAAAGCCTTTCGTTTCTGCTTTTTGCCGAGGGCATAGGGCTATTGACGCTAAATTAAGGTGCGGCCCGTTCAGTTCAACTAAAATACCTCGAAGAGCTTGACACACAAAGTGTCACACAAATATAGACAACCATGGCCGTAACCGCGTTGTCAGAACCAATGCGGGGAGAGGCAATATAGTAAAGCGCGCGTTGACAGAGTTTTCGTTCGGAGGGAGCCCTGGCGGCGGGATCATAAGGGACGAAAGGAACTTTTCTGTTGCGTGCAGTTCATCCCGCGTTGCCGTACACTATACAGGGCTGTCTGACAACCGGAAACTACTTGTCCAGCGGCCACATTAAGCGGCCACCGTCAAAGAGTAGCGGGATACCCTGACGTCGTGCGGCCGTAGTGAAGGGGAAGCTTCGCCCTCGTCGAATCATCGAAACCGCAATAGAATGGCTTTATCGTGCGTGATTTTCTATGAGAGGGCGATAGTGGCGGCGGGAAAACGGGGACTCCAGGGAAGCGCTCGTTGTAGCCTAGCCTATCCGCTCTACATGATGTGCTGCGTATATACGTGCGATCGTCGTGGAGTGGAACGTGTATGAAAGGAACGCCGTTCCCTTTGCCGTTCCTTCGTAAATGTAATGCGTTCCCGTTACAGTTCCAACAATCCTAAATGGAACGATGGCGTTCCTTCGTTCCTCCCAACAGAACTCGTTCCAGGAACTTCGTTCCTTGAAAGTACGTTCCGTACAACACTGCACAGGACCCTCATGATAGACTTGCAAATAGTTAAGCAGTGTAACGCAGTACCAATTAGCATGCTGATACAAACCGCGCTTAGAAGGTTGGAAAGACCTTAGCCGATGTAGCTGTATTGTACTCCGACTGAGCTTCCTAAATGCGGAAGTTCGCAAGGACTTACAAGCTCCAGCCCCGAATTCAAGACGCTTCACTTCAAAGATCAGTGGCACCTACTAACAAACGATCTGGAGGATGGAATTAGAACAACTTCGTTTAGGGTAGTTCGCGACTTTACTGTGCACTCTCTGCCAAGTTGAAGTCGTCGCGGGAGCTGCACGCCGTGAGTTTGGTCTTGTGTGCGTGGTCATGGGCATGACCACCAAGTTACTGAAAAATATATGTCCGTCGAGGTGGTTTTTTTTTTTTTGAGGCTCTGGACATTCTGGACCACTGGCGTGCCAGTTTGTCTTTCTTGAGAAGCGACGAAACCAAGGGAATCAAGTGTGAGAAGCACAAGGCTCTTATTTCTTCGCCTGAAGCTGTGCACGACTTGCTAATTAAGATGAAGTTTCTGAAGACGAATTCGTGTGCTGTGCTCTCAATCAGTAAGGAACTTGAGGCAGAGAGTACCTGCATGGTACACCAAGTTTACCCCATATTGGGGAGGCACTCTAAGTCAATGGTGTGACCCATCTGAAGTCTTCACATCAGATGCCAGTCTGTTCGACCTCCTTAACGAGAATGGCCGCTCAACGAATGTAGCAAACTTCCACTGATACTGCTGTCGCCGAAAAGTGGAGACAAAGTTGAGAGGAACCTGTGCGATCAACTCTCAGAGTTGATCGCACAGGTTACCAGCAGGGGTTATCAGCAGCGACCTCGCCGCTAGCAACACCATGCCGTGGTGTTTGAGCACTCGACGAGCATACAATGGGGCCAAATGGGGCCGTCACGCCCGCGCGTTCGCTCATCTCAAGCCATGCAACGCCGCGTTGCCGCGCGCGATCCCGCGGCCCGCCTCGAGACATATCAGCACGAACCCGTGCACGCGGCGAAAGAGGAGAACATTAGGCATTACTCTCCGAGCATGGTAATTTATTAAAGGTTAATTACATAAACAACACAGGCCGAATGAAATATAACAAAAGACAATAATAATCAATACAACGCGTAACACAACAACACACAAAGACCATGCAAGGAGAGAACCACCTAACCCTCGGCTAGTGCACCTACGACCGCGCGCCCCCAGAAAAGGAAGATAGAAGGAAAAGAACATACAGATGGGTGCCGATCGCAGGCCACCGCCGGTGGTCGCTGAGGCTCGGAATGAGAGTAGTGATTCGTGAGAAAGGAAAAGACGCTAATCTTGTCTTTCATGCTGAAGACACGGCTAAGCGCCACTCGGAATGACGCTCGATCAGGCCGACGGCCTCCTCGGCCGGAGGGTCACAAAATTATGTAAGCACCCTTCTAAGTTCCAGCGAGTTCTCTCTCAGCATCTCCAAACCCAAAAGAGCAATCCTCAGAGAACCTGCCAGCTGTCCAATGACAGAATGGTTACGAACCACGTGTGCAAAGCAGGCGGCCTCCTACAGTGACGGGCCGCCGCTCCGTCCAGCTGGGAGAGGGGGATCTAAGGGCATTCCAAGGAACACGAGGCTTCGCGCGGGACGCGCGGCACCCCGATCCCCACAACTCCAGTACACCAAAGAATCGTTTTGGTACTGTGTTCAAATTGTAAACACAAATGGAAGCATGAGCTACCCCGCACCAGGGCTGGGCAGAGATACCCGAATATTTCGGAATACAGATATCGAAATACGCGGTTTGAAAGCCTAAAATACACATACCGTGATACATTTGTAATTGGCGTAGCGGAATATTTCAGAGATACTTTTGCAAAAAGACGAAAAAAGTATTCCGCAATACAGATACAGCATTACTGATACTGAAATACTTTTTTCTATGTTGTGGATATTCATACTACGTAAATAAATTTATTAAGTGCAGCATAATGTTCAAAATATTGCAACGCAATTGCAATGTTGCAGCGCAACTTGCAATTTATTCATTATTTTATCACAGCACTCCGAGTGCCATTAAGGGATTAAAAAGGAGGCTCACACTATACATAAATGTTAATAACGACATATGCACAGATATCAGTTACAATAAAAAAATTATACTGTATTACAGCAAGAATAACACATCCTACACCAAAATCGACATACTTGGCAGCAACAGTACTAGCTATGCTAGAAATAGCATAGCTCAAGCGAAGCGCTGGAATCACTAACGAACGATCAATTTCGTTGTGGCTCGTGTGACTGGAAAAAACTTTCTGCGGAGTTCGCAGTAAGGACGGTTCCACGCGCTATCCGCACACCCATCCCGCACGTGAGGGGACACGCCGCCGCCCGCAAGCGAGCGGTGAAAGTGCGGAACAGCCGGAACAACACCAAATTTCCGCGTCGAAACACGCCACTGGAAACACGTCTCAGCTCATTCCCGAAAAATAAAGTAACGAGATACTCGTGTCCTGCACAGTATCGCGACACGGGCAATACATCGTAAAGGTATTTCACTACCGAGATACAAATACGTTCTTCAAATGGATCTCGATACAGTAATACAAATACTCAAAAGTATCTCTGAAATACTATCGCGATACTCTTGCCGCCCAGCCCTGCCCCGCGCGTTTGAAGCCTATGCGCCTATTTCCAAGTTGTTTCTTCAAATCGACATGAGCCAGCTGCAGAGTGATTTTGCGAGCTATCAGCGCTACGAAATATGTAACATTGTTGAACCCCTGTCGTTTTGGAGACTTCACACTGCCCAGTGGCCAGTGCTTACTCGCTGCGCGCTGTGTCCTTCTTGGCTCTTCCTGTTTCTAGCGCAAATGTTGAAAGAGCATTTTCAAAGCTGACAGTCAATCGAAAGGAGCGTGCTTCCCTCACCGACAGCAGGAGTATGCTTGCGTCTTTTACAAGCTTTAAATTGGGGTTATATGCGCGCAAACGCAGGTGTTTTGTATTAGAGTAATTTCGTTGTGTATATGTTTCTCCACGTTCAAACCTTTTAGCAAGATTAAAGTACGCTTCGTGTGTTCTGATGTTTTCGTATTCAGATATAAATTCATCTAAGATTTTGTGTTATTGAGAATAACGCAAAAATAAACTCCGGATTTCGGAGGCTTGGGGATTTACGAGATCTAAACTCCGATAAACGCCGATATTAGCTCCGAAAAACACCCTCTGATTTTCAAGGAAAATAAACACCGAAAACGAGACCTAAAGATAAGTTAGCCCTGGCTATTGACTAATGGTGGCTTGTGTCAGCCAGTCTCCATCTAAGGGTGTTAAAGTAACTTGAAGGCATCGCATTATCACAGTGCCCTTTTCAATATGTATCATTTTTTCTCTTCTCACATCTTATATGTAACCACCAAGGTGACGCCCCTATTGCACAATGTTCCGATAAAGAGCATGTGGGGTACTATGACTAAAG
Organism: Hyalomma asiaticum; assembly: GCA_013339685.2. NCBI lineage: Eukaryota > Metazoa > Arthropoda > Arachnida > Ixodida > Ixodidae > Hyalomma > Hyalomma asiaticum. Next base: position 12,946 of record JABSTT010002071.1, read on the forward strand.
ATATAAGTAAATGAAGCCATGTGTCACAAAATAGTCCTTATTTCGACGAGAAACTCGGCGTCGAGCTGGAGGGAAAGCCCAAAACAACAAGAAAAGCGGCGCGCACGAAAGAGCCACCCAAGGTCACGCCGAATCTCCAAAGGGGGAGAATTTTGTTGTCTTATCGCGGCGAGCGCGCGCGCAAGACAAACGTAGGGCGAGAGGGGAGGCGGAGAGTACACACCGAGACGCTCCTCGCGCAGTGAGTGAGAGGAAGAGGCGCCGACCCAACGTCGAAGGACCGAGAGAGGGGAGGAGGTTCCCAACTTTGTGCGTTCTTTCATCACGTGGGCCGCACCGAACCTTCTAGCACGGCCTTCCATGGCTATATAAACAGTTGACCACGGGCCGGGAGTACAGCAGCAGGAAGAAGAACGTAGCAAGTAGATGTAGCAACAAGACGTGCGTGATTCAGCGAAAAGAAAGACGCTGCTGCACGAGTCAGCTGACAAGCCCCACCTGCAAGCTTCGAGTTGGGAAGGCGCCTACAGTGACTTGGTGAATAGGACTATTTTGTGATTTATTCCTTGTTGCAGTGCATGAGCTTGTTCGTGTTTGTTGGCTTCGTGTAACGTTGTAACCCATCTGTGTTTGAGTTTGGAAGAGCCGCGTTTGTGCACATTGTTTTGTGTAACTGCCTCTTTAATGAGAATATTGTTACAAGATGTAATGCAGGAGCAAGCCTTGAGAGCGTCATCGAAGAAGACGACGAGTTGTCGAGGCTAGCGCGAGCGGAGCCATCTTGCTTTTCGCTAAAGCGTATTGTAAATATACTGACTGCCTTCCCGTAAAATTTTTGGTGGAGGAGCCGTGGTACAGTATCAACGCACGACGGAGCTCCGCAGCGGTCGTCAAGTCACCACGCCAGGCATGTCAACCGACACGGATAACGCGTCAATGGCCGCGCCCGCCACACCAACGGCGCCCACCTCACCAGTGGACATCATGGCAGCTCCACCCCGTGATCCTGGCACCTTTGCCGGCACCGATGGCGAGGACATCGACGAGTGGATTCGACCATACGAGCGCGTAAGCGAAAATCGCAGGTGGGACCCAATGCTGATGCTGGCCAATGTGATATTTTACCTGACAGGAACTGCCAAGACCTGGTTTAGTAATAACGAGGAAGAGCTCACGAGCTGGAGTCTATGCAAAGACAAATTACGCGATTTGTTCGGCCAGTCAACGGGAAGAAAGCGTGCCGCCCAGAGGGAACTTGCTTCGCGTGCAGAGACTTCCACTGAGTCGTACCTGCAGTGGCGCACCGACGGGGGGGGGGGGGGTTGTAACCCCCCCTGAGACCAACCTAACCCCCCTCCGACTCCGTAATTGCTCCTATGTCCTAGAAGAATGTGGTGCTAATTTCTCTGCAAAACGCCGAAAAAATAATAAAAATAATCATCGACATTGATGTTACTATTACTTGGCATTTTATTTACTTTTTTTTTACACGCGCAACATCTGTGCAATCGCATGCCCGGCCCTTCGTGACAAATTGAACCCCCCCCCCCCCTGGCATAGATCCTGGGTGCGCTACTGCGTACCTAGCCTACATTCAAGACGTGTTGTCCCTTTGCCGTAAAGTCGATGTCAGCATGACAGAAGCCGACAAGGTCGCGCACGTGCTGAAGGGCATCGCGGACGATGCATTTAACGTAATTGTGTTCAAAGACTGTTCCACCGTTCAAGAGATCATCACCGAGTGCCGACGATTCAAAGAAGCGAAAAACACACGCATTGCCTTCCAATACGCCCGCTTCCCGAACACCGCTGCGACGTGAACATGCGAGGATTTTCGTCTAGACGCCCAGCTCCCGTCCCAGAACATTACCATAATCGTTCGACGCGAGATTGAAGCCGCCTCACCTGCTCCTGTGAAGGCACCCACTGACCCTCAACCGACCATTTTCCTAATACAGGCTGTTGTGCATCAAGAACTGGCAAGCGTGGGCGTTCAGAACATCTGTTCCGTGCATCGCCCCGATGCTACTCCTCCGACCAACCTGAGCCCCCTGCAGCACTACCGCCCTCTGAGTACCCGGGATCCGAATGCATGGAGGACGCCCGACAACAAGCCCATTTCCTTCCGATGTGGACGAGCGGGGGGCACATCTTGCGTTACTGTCGCAGAACGTGGTTCCCACCATCTCGGGGAAGCTTCTTTCAGCCACGCTTACCGCCCCGTAGTCCGACTCAAGTGCCACCGCCAAATACAGTCGCTCGCCCTCACCGCGACGTAGAGCATCCAGGTCCCCGCCGCCTCGCCGTTCACCGTCCCCGTCCTACCCTCGCTGCTTTCCTTCGGGAAACTAACGAGTGCAGCTCCTGGAGGTGACACTGCTGGTACGACCTGCCCTCAGATTCCTCCGTTGATGCTCCCTACTAATCAGAACTTGATCAATGTTGTAGTGGATGGCTTACCTATTACAGGTTTGATTGATACTGGCCCCCATATCTGTCATGAGCCCTCACGTCCGTCATCGCTTGAAAAAAGTCCTCACTCCAGCCCCTTCACATGCTGTTCGTGTTGCCGGCGGTGGCACAGCCGCCGTAGTTGGCCTTTGTACAGCAGTTGCCGGCCACCAAACATCGGTTCTGTTCACGGTCCCATTGCACCCATGAACTGATTCTCGGTCTCGACTTCTTGTCCGCCCACTCTGCCCTCATTGATTGTTCAGCTGGCACTCTACAACTTGACCAACCATGCCCAACTGATCCGCCTAGTCCAATACCGAATCGCCTGTGCTGTGCTGAACATGTCCGTCTGTCACCTCAAACCATCACTTGCATTGCGTTAGCCCCCTCTTCACCCGTACCCGAAGGTGACTATGTACTCGCACCCATTACAGACGTTCTCTTGACACACCAGCGTTGCCTTCCCGCACACTATTGTTAAATTTTACCAAAACCGTGCTTGCATCCCTATGCTGAATTTTAGCGCGAGTCCACAAGTGCTTCCTCGTGGAATTGCCCTCGCCATGCTGACGCCCTCTGACGACTGCGTAATCTCCGGTTTGCACGCACAGGACGACCGTTCCGACGCCATGAAAGTTACCTCTTCGTTGCCCCATTCGTCTGCTGACCTTAAGAAAATGATCGCACCCGACCTTTTGCCAGACCAAGCTGATGCCCTCTTCCGCCTCCTTGCTTCATACTGCGATGTCTTCGACTTTTGTGACTGTCCGCTAGGTCAAACGTCTGCCGTGAAGCATCGCATTAACACCGGTGATGCCCTACCGATCCACCGCCGTCCGTACCGCGTGTCTTCAACTGAACGCCACGTCATCCAAAAGGAAGTCGACAAGATGCTCGCCAAAGACATAATCGAACCGTCCTCTAGTCCATGGGCATCCCCTGTGGTCCTTGTTAAGAAGGACAACAGTCGGCGATTTTGCGTGGACTATCAGCAGCTAGACAAGGTCACTAAAGAAGACGTCTATCCACTACCACGCATCGACGACGCCCTAGACTGCCTTCACGGCTCCAAATATTTTTCATCAATCGACCTTCGGTCAGGATACTGGCAGATCGCCGTTGACGACATGGACCGTGAAAAGACCGTTTTTGTGACCCCAGACGGTCTTTACCAGTTTAAAGTCATGCCGTTCGGTTTATGCAACGCTCCAGCCACCTTTGAGCGCATGATGGACACCCTCTTACACGGATTTAAGTGGTCCATCTGTCTCTGTTATCTTGATGATGTCATTATGTTTTAGCCGACCTTTAATACGCACCTCAACCGCCTTTGCTCCATCCTTTCTGTTTTTCGCAACGCAGGCCTCCAGCTTAACTCATCAAAGTGTCACTTTGGGCGACAGCAACTTACCATGCTGGGGCACCTCATCGATTGTTCTGGTATTCGCCCCTATTCTGACAAAGTTCAATCAGTCCAACACTTCCCCGTACCCACCTGCGCTAAGGATGTTCGGAGCTTCCTTGGTCTGTGTTCCTACTTCAGACGTTTTGTGCACAATTTCACCGATATCGCACGTCCTCTCACAGACCTACTGAAGAAAGGCACTTAGTTTTCCTGGGGCGCTCCGCAGGCTACGGCGTTCTCTACCCTCATCCGGTTGTTAACCACACCACATGTATTGGCCCACTTCAACCCTTCTGCCCCTACAGAAGTCCGCACCGATGCCAGCGGTCACGGAATCGGCGTAGTTTTGGTCCAGCATCAGACCGGGCATGCTCGTGTTATCGCTTATGCCAGCCGTCTTCTTTCCCCAGCCGAAAGGAACTACTCAATCACTGAAAGAGAGTGTCTTGCGCTCGTGTGGGCTGTCGCTAAATTCCGGCCCTACTTACATGGGCGGCATTTCACCGTCACCACCGACCATCACGCACTCTGCTGGCTTTTACCCTTGAAGGATCCCACTGGACACCTTGGCCGCTGGGCCTTACGGCTCCAGGAATACAACTACGCAGTTTCTTACAAATCTGGCCGATTGCACCATGACGCTGACTGTTTGTCCCGCCATCCAGTGGATCCTCCTGATCCTTTGGATGAAGCGCCAGCGTGTGTACTTTCGCTCACCCCTTTAAGCAACATTCGTGATGAGCAGCGCCAAGATGCCGTCTTACGTGACCTTATTCAAAAATTGCAGTCCGCAACACCAGATCCGTCCACTCACCTCTTCGTGCTTATGGACGGCACATTGCATCGTCACAGCGTCCATGCGAATGGAAGTGAACTGCTGCTGGTCATCCCATCTCACCTCCGTTCGAGCGTTATCAGCCAGCTGCATGACGTCCCTATTGCAGGTCACCTTATAGTCTCTCGGACCTACGACCGTGTACGGCTTCGATTCTACTGGCCCGGTCTCTACCGCTGTGTCCGCCGCTATGTCGCCTCATGCGATTTGTGACAACGCAATGCTTTTGTGACAACGGCGCCGGAAAAAACCACCGATGCGTCCCGCCGAACTGCTTCAGCCGCTTGACGTTCCCTCAGAGCCCTTCTTCCGAGTTGGTCTTGACCTTCTTGGATCTTTCCCGGCCTCTGCTTCGAGGAATCGATGGATAGCAGTTGCAACCGACCATTCAACCCGATATGCCATCACACGGGCTGTCCCCACCAGCTGTGCTACAGACGTTGCCGATTTTCTCCTACATGACGTCGTACTACACCATGGTACCCCTCGTCAACTCCTCACGGATCGTGGCCGCTACTTTCTCTCCAGAGTTATTAATGACCTACTCCGCTCCTGCCAGACAAAACATAAATTTACGACTGCTTACCACCCACAAACTAACGGTCTGACTGAACGATTCAACCGAACCCTAACTGATATGCTGTCAATGTATGTTTCGGCTGACCATCAGGACTGGGACGTTGCCTTGCCCTTTGTTACATTCGCGTACAATTCCTCCCACCACGATACTGCCGGTTTTTCACCCTTTTATCTTCTGTTCGGCCGCCACCCGACTTTACCTTTCGACACCGTCTTTCCAGCCGCCGTTGATTCGCCAACGGAATACGCTCGTGACGCTATCACCCGAGCTCGTCAAGCACGTCAAGTTGCTCGACAGCGCCTTACAGCATCGCAAGCCCATCAGAGGCAGCGTTATGACTCCCTTCATCGAGACGTTTCCTTTACCCCGGGGGACCTTGTACTGTTGTGGACTCCAACTCGCCGCGTTGGACTTTCTGAAAAACACCTGTCCAGGTACGGAGGACCATACCGTGTGTTACGCCGGGTAACAAACGTCACCTACGAGATAGGCCCCCTCGAACCTCTCTCTGGCCTTGCTCCACTGTCTACAGACATCGCCCATGTCTCCCGCCTCAAACTGTACCGCTCACCCGCACCTTAACAAGCACCGAGACGGTGCTTCAGCAGCCGGGAGTCGTGTTTCAAGATGTAATGCAGGAGCAAGCCTTGAGAGCGCCATCGAAGAAGACGACGAGTTGTTGAGGCTAGCGTGAGCGGAGCCATCTTGCTTTTCGCTAAAGCGTATTGTAAATATACTGACTGCCTTCCCGTAACAATATATTTGTTTTGTTTGATCACCCTTGGCTATGACTCGGTCTTTGAACCACTGCTGGCGTTTTGCTAGTGTGCTGAAGGGGACCAAAAACCTTCTTGTGCAAACTTTCGTGGGATCTTTTTCGCGGACTGATCCGAAGGTCGCGGGATCGAATCCCGGTCGCGGCGGCTGCATTTCGATGGAGGCGAAATGTTGAGGCCCGTGTGCTGTGCGATGTCAGTGCACGTTAAAGAACCCCTGGTGGTCAAAATTTCCGGAGCCCTCCACTACGGCGTCTCTCATAATCAGAGCTGGTTTTGGGACGTTAAACCCCACATATCAATCAATCAATCAATCTTTTTCGGGGAACCAAAACGTTGGTTCTTGGAATTATTTCCGGCGATCGCGTCCCGTACCTCACAGCCCGGGTTTCGTGACACCATGTAACTAAAATAATGCTTACGCATGCACTATCTGCTTCCTCATTAAAGGGGCACTGAAGCACTTTTTAAAAAAATTGAGGGTATCATGCTATTTAATCATTTTTCGTACGATGAACGCGAAAATCAGGTCAAAAATGGGCATAAATTTCAGCAAACGACCCTACTTAGGCAAAAACGCGCGGCGCGCGTCATGGGCGGCAACGAAAACCGTGTCACTGCCTATGATTGGTTGAGGAGCTTCATGACGTCATCGAGAGTGTTTCGGAGGAGCTGACTGCCACGGCTGTGCTAGTGCGCGCGCGCCGACCGGGGGTGCGCGCTTTATCAGTTCTTTTTCTTGCTGTGTGTAAGCATATCGCCATTATTATGGCTAACTGTAGCAATTACGATGAGTTTGTGGTACAACTACATGTGGTCGCCCGCATTCAAGTATGTATATTTCATTCAAACAGTGCAGACGACAGCCTACCATCGCAGTCGACTAGCAGAACTGCGATACGCGTATCGCGATCGGCTGGTATCCACACCGGTCCGACGTGCAGTGCCGTGTCTTCGAGCATGTGCCACACACCGTAATTAAAGAAATATGCGATGAAGCATCCGGTCGAGTGAGCAGCATGTAGGTTCTGCCCAGGAACAGCGCTCATCATGTGGTACATACACTCACAAGACCTCGCATTCTAGACAAGTACAACACAAGCAACTTTTCATGACCCTCTTTCGTTTCGCACAAACATAATTAAATAAGAGCACCCCTTCACGTGCGACAAGAACACCGGAACAGCGCGCCGTCATGAAGGCTTCGCTGACAGCCCATGAATATGACGCTGGTGTAGCTAGGTAGACGGTGCGACTAACGCTGTTTTCAATCCGGCAAAAACTCATCAGCGCGTACATTTGCAACATGATTAACTCAAATTTTCATGTTGTGCGTCGATATGTGTGACTAGTTTTTGACTTATTCAATGTCGCTTTTATGCGAAAAAAAAACAGCACAGCCAGTGTCACTGTATTTTTCTGCTGCGGTTCTCGACCTCAGGAATGGTTTGGTATATATATATATATGTATATATATATATATATATATATATATATATATATATATATATATATATATATATATATATATATATATATATATATATACAGTCACTTAATTGGTCGGCTGAGGTAGGCCACGGGATCGGAGTCGTGAGAACCGGTCGGCGCTCTGCCTCTCTGGAAACATGAAGCGTTTGCCCCGCCGTTTTAGGGGCGGAGCTCCTTACGGCGTAGGCTTGTCTGCCGTAGTTGTCCGTCGTAGCCACTTCGTCTTCATCGAACGCTGAGCTGCCTCGAGCGCTGGCACGCGCTCTTGTGTCACGAGTTCACGCCGGTACCTCTTCGTCTACTCCGGCATCACTCAGTTTCGGTTTCGTTTCGTATTACATCACAATAGCCCCAGTTTTAAGTAGTTGTTCACAACTTTTCTGGAAGGTAGAAGATGCGAAACGAATACCAGTGTTCTAGAGAACTCAGTTAATTGTCTGTCCATACAGCACGAAGCATGGCTAAATTAACCCGGAACTCGGCGCGATTTACGATGAACTTCCGGAGCTTCGCCCACTCATCATCATTCACTCCGTGAATATTTCTTCCGGCGAGATCCTCGATATGCGGACACACAAAAGGGGCCGCGTAGTGGTTCAGTATTGTATAACTTCATCAACGAGCGTACCGATTATGTTCGAGACTGTTTTTAGGGGCGAAGCTCCTCTTAGTCTAACATTGTTCTGCTTCAGGCGTAACCGGCAGTATCTCCCGGGAGGCACGCGCTTGCCCTCGGCGCGTGCCTCTCAAAGCGCGAGCTCTCTCACTCTTACATCTGCTGTCTTGTGAGAGAGAGAGAGAGAGAGCGAAAGGCGCGCGTTGACTATGGAAACGCTCTTAGATGAACGCTCGACCAGCTCGCAAAGAAGGAGAACGCGCCCTCACCCGCGAGAGACAACGTTGGCGCAGGCAGCGTCTCCTAGCGCTGGATGTAGCTTGTCAGTGTTCGAGGGAGGACGTGTTTTCGCTGCTCCGACGACTACGATCTTCTCTCGTACCAGCCCCAACTCCTCGGCCTACGAAAGCGCCCACGTGGCCGCTCTCCTACACACGTGCTCGGCGTGCGCGCGCGCTACAGCTCCGACGGGGCTCTTTCGCGACGAACAGCGAGCGTTCGTCGGTGGTATTCGGTGTTGTGCGACCACCGACCGTTCACCTCGTGCGATCACGCCTTGATACCAGCATCCGGCCTCCGGATTTGGACTTTGGCCCCCCCGCCATGTAATATGGCCCTGTTCGGTCATCCTTGACTATGGCTGCGCCCACTGAGGACCTCCCGCCAGGATTCACCCTGAGCAGCACCACGGGCCGTTCGCGTGCCTACGACCTGCTGCTTAGGGAGGCGGGGAGAATCCTCAATCAGCCAAACCGCGTCCCGCTATCGCCACGACGCCGTACACGCCGTACCAAACGGCATACCCCCGTCCGCCCGGCCAGAAGAGCGCGACAGGCCAACGTGACAACCTCGCAGCCCGCCGTGCCTTTCCCCAGCAGCGCCAGCAGCCAGGGGCCCTTCTCCTTGCCCGACCCGCCATTGCAGTCAGCCGAGGAAGCCGCGGCGTCCATCTTGTGCACCACTTTGCTGGCACAGACCCCCTCCTCTCCGCCGACACCTGGAAACGAGCGTGACAGGAATGCGCGGCAGCACGTAGAGGAGAGCAGCATTCCAGGAGACCAGGAACAGGTTCATGCCTCCAATCTCTCTTCCTCCTCACGGGAGCACACCACCCCTCCCTTACCTGCGCCCCCCTCGCCCCAGGCATCAGATGAAAACAGCAGTCAGCTGACCACGGCCGCCGAACCAAGTGCCTCAGCTTCGCCCGGCCCTCCCCTCACGCTTCCGAAGGGAAAAGAAGCAAGGCGCTGTCGCCCCAGCTGTGTCCTCGGGCCGTCTCCTCCAGCAGCCGACGCCGAGGAATTCCCGGCCTTGCCTTCGACAGGGGCCCCGAGCGGCACGCCCCTCTGCGCGCCGCTTGTCACCGGAATCCCGCCACTGCGAGCCAACGGTCCGCGCCACTCTGTGCCAGCTCCTGTTGGCCCCCCATCGCCCCCCGGCCGTCCTGCTGCACAGACCGACACTGTCCTCTTCCGCCCTGTCGGCAGGAGAGTGACCTTCCCGCCTGTGTCACAGGAGGCCATCTCGGCATTCCTGGCGCCGATGGACGGAGTCCTGCGCGTCAGGATTAACTTCCGACGAAATGTGGTCGCGGTAGACGTCCCCGCGGGTGCGTCCCTAACCTCCCTCCTCGCCGTCACTGACATTTGCGGTGTTGCGGTGCGTGCCAGACGGGCGGCCACCAACACATGCAGCGGCGTGCTCTACAATGTGGACCCTGCTCTCAGCGAGGAGGAGATCCACGAAAATATCAATTCGCGGCTGCCAGTGCTGGAGTGTTCGCGCGCCGGCCGCAACGTAATCATGCGCTTCAGTGGAGCAACACCGCCGGCTGACGTGGAACTCTTTAAGCAGCGATGAACGGTGCAACCGCGGCGACCTCGACCAGCCCAGTGCGTTCGCTGCGCCAGGTACGGGCACACCGAGGTGACGTGCACAATGGCTCAGCGTTGCCTCGGATGTGGGGGCCCTCACCAGCACTCCGACTGCACCGCGGCATCGCCAAAGTGCTTGTTTTGTGGCGGTCGCCATCTCGCCACCGAACCGCGGTGTCCACGCTGGCAGGAGGAGCGGCGGCTTCTCGAGGTGCGCGCCCAAGTGCCCGTACAACTGACCCGTCGCGACGCACTCACCATCGCAAGAGGCACTGCCCCTGCACCGCGCGCACTGCAGCCCGTACAGCAGGAAGTGCCATTTGCGTCCGTCGCCACCGGTGCCGCACGCACGCCGGAGCCGAGGCCTGCCCCCGCACCTGTCGGACGCAGCCATACAGACAGGAGGGATGCGGTCATCGCGGTTCTAGCGGCCGCAGTGAACGCTGCCATGGGCTTCCTCCCTCCTGAGTCGCCGGTTCGCCTGCTGTGTGCTGCAGCGCTGGCCACCCACGAAGCCCTTGCACCAAGCCATGGCGAGTAGTCGTCGGGAACCACGGCCGCGCATACTGCAGTGGAACTGCTTCTCCTTGCGCCGCCGACTTGCTGAGCTCGCGGTGTACCTTCCCCTGCGCGATTACGACGTCCTGGCGCTACAGGAAACGTACGTGCGTGCGGAGGAGGTATCGCTGCCCGGCTACATCGGTTACAGTAGCCCCACTCAGTGTGCCCTGGATGAGTGCAGTGACGCTCCGTGTTCCGACAACTCTCAGCCGTCTGGGAGGCCCCGTGCCGCCTTATACGTCCGCGCGACACTCGCCCATACCGTGGTCACCACAGAGAGCTTCTGTAGCTCCACAGTGGAGTGTGTGGCGGCCACGGTGCACATTGGCCGAGTGGACACATCCGTCGCGAGTGTGTATGTGCGCCCAGCTGTCGGTGTAAGCTACGCTTTCGTGACGGCGCTTGCTACTGTGCTGTCGCGCGATCATGTGCTGTGCGGGGATTTTAACGCGCACCACGTGAGCTGGGGCTGTCCCACCACAACGAGACGCGGCGGTGACCTTCACGACGCGATAACCACGGCGGGCCTCCTCGTGATAAACACGGGACTACCCACGCTCGTCCGCCGTGGTTCTGCCGGAACAGTGATCGACTTGGCACTCGTGTCGGAGCGCTGTTATTACGAATGGAAGCGCGACGCCGACACGGCCGGGTCAGACCACTACCCGATCACCCTCTCGCCCAGACAGCCCAGCCGCAGTGCAGTGCGTACTTACAGTGTGGTGCGGTGGCCTCTCTTTCGAAAGTTGTGTGCCTCAGTGCCCTGTGGGGACGACTTTTTCACGCACCTCGTTGAGTGTCGTGAACGTGCATCGACGCGCTGTGTTGTGCCCGCGGGAACTCCAGTGCCGGATATAAAACTCCTCAACCTGCGTGCGGCTCGGCGACGTGCGCAACGACGTGCTGTCCGTTCAGGTGCTGACCACGTCGTGTGGACGATGTTCAACCGCCTAGACGCGGTGTGCAGGCGACATCCGAGGCGTCTGCGCGCTCGCAGCTGGACGAGCGTATGCTCATCGCTGAGCGACCCTCACCATCGCGGCCGCGGCTGGCGCATCATGCGGGCTATGCTCAATCCCACGGCATCCCGTTTCCCTGTGCTCGCGATTGCCGTGTCGCGCGGCATCTCTGAGATAGCCCTTGCTGAGCTCATTGCCTCCACCTTCGAGCTCCCTGCGGCTGCTCCTGCGCGGGTCATCGTGCGTGCCAACAACCCTGCCGCGCGACCCCTCCCACCCCCCGATCCGGCGCTCGCCACCGAAATCCGTGCCTTATGCGAGGAGGATTTCGCCCTCTCCGAACTGGAGCGAGTCCTCCACCGCAAGCGAAAGCGCAGTGCCCCTGGAGCCGACGGCATTACCCACCAGCTCCTAAGAAATTTGGATGCCTCCCAGCGCTCTCTCTTGCTGGAGGCGTTGAACGAGGTCTTCTCCAGTGGCAACCTCCCCGATCCGTGGCGCTCTGCCGTCGTGGTCCCTGTGCTAAAGCGAGGTAAACCGCCGCGGGAATTAAATTCCTACCGGCCCATCTCGCTTACCTCCGTGGCCGGGAAAACCATGGAGGGCATGGCATTACATCGCCTAGTGGATTGCGACGGCGCGGGGCTATTTCCCCGCGGTGCAGTGCGGCTTCCGTCCTGGTCGCGCCACCGCCGACTGTATCGCCGCCGTGGTCAGCACATTGGAGCAAGCCCTGCACGACAAAGAGATGGCGATTCTGCTCCTCCTCGACGTGAAGTCAGCATTTGACTCTCTCCCCCACGAGACCATCCTTCACGCAGTGCGCGAACTCGGTGTGGAGGGCAAACTCTTGCGTTACGTGCAGGCCTTCCTAACCGACCGCTCGTTTCGTGTGCGAGTGGGGAGAGAGACGAGCTCACCGCGCCCCGTGACCTCGGGCGTCCCACAGGGAAGTGTGTTGAGCCCTTTCCTCTTTAACCTTGTGCTCGCGCCGCTCATAGAGTGCCTCCCGAGTGCGGCTCCCTTCCCTGTGCGCGCTGTGATCTACGCTGACGACATCGCGTTGTACGTGCGGGGCCCTATATACGCGACAGTGCAGCAGGGTGCGTGCATCCATCCAACAAGCGCTCGAGTGTGTGACCACGTTCATCGACGGCATCGGACTCGCCCTATCGCCAGCGAAAACCGAGGCCCTCGTGATCCACCCTCGAGCAGCTCCTCGGCGCACCCTGCCGTGTTTACAGCTCCGCGGCGAAACGATCTCCTGGCGAAACTGCGTCCGCTACCTCGGGTTGACAATCGATAACCGGTTGCGGTGGACACCCGAGGTACGACGCATCCGCCAATCCTCTCGGTGTGTTGAGGGAGCTGTGCGCAAACTCCTGGCTCGCGGGGACGGCTGCCCTCCCTCGTTTGCGTGCAACATCTACGAGGCGATGGCGCTGTCCCTTGTGTACTACACGCTCCCTCTGTGCGGTGTGTCGGTGACCCACTGGCGCCATATCGACCGGGACCATCGTCGAGTCCTCGGCATGTGCCACGGAATGCCCCGCAGCTCCCGTGTGGCGGACACCCTTGTGGAGGCTCGTGCGTGGCCCCCGTCCCTCACGGCCGACATGCGCGCACTGTGCCACATCGAGAGGATACATCGCGCGCCTGGTGCTGCCCCTCTCCTTGACAGTCTGCGCCGAGTTCCGCGTTCTCGTGTGGGCCGCGTCATGGAGCTCTACGAGAGCATCGTGGTGGACGACCCCGTGCCCTGTGCGCCCTGGCCAGCCCCTCACCGCGACGTGCATCTCCCAGTGACATTGACTCTCCCGGCGATGCGCACAAAGCGCCACACGCCGCACAGTGCCGTCGTGCAGGAGGCGGCGACGCGGATACACGAGGACCTCGCCGGCAGAGTGCACGTGTTTAGTGACGGTTCCGTGCTGCGCGATCGCTCGGCCGCCGCTGCCTGCACTGCACCGGAACTTGGAGTGCACAAACAGTGCCGGCTGAGCTACTGTGCCTCATCTACGACAGCGGAGCTCGTCGGGCTGCAACTGGCTGCGGAACTCCTCCGAGAATCGCCGGCTGTCGAGTCTGCAGCCATCTTTTGCGACTCGAAACCTGCCCTCCGACTTATCGCGATGGAGGAATGCGGCCCGCCACTCGCCCAACGAGTGGCTCGAAACCTTCTGTCCCTGCGGGAGAGCGGCTGCGATGTCGTTCTCCAGTGGCTGCCCGCACATGTGGGCATAGCGGGCAACGAGGCAGCAGACGAGCTCGCAAAGCATGCTCACTCAGCCGACACTCCACTTTCTGACTGCGCCAGCTCCTACGATTCAGCGCGCATCAACTTTCGGAAAGAGCTGGCGCGGTCGCACCCGGACAGCCGTTTCGCCGACGGCAGGCTGCCACGACCACTCCCCGCCATCAGATTCACTCGGCGAGAACGCGCCTTTCTTCTCGCCCTGCGAACTGGTACGTGCTGGCCAGCCGAGCGCCGACACCGCCTCCGTGGTTTCCCCTCCCCTGCTTGCTCGGACTGCGGGGAAGTGGAGACACTCCCTCACCTGCTCAGTGACTGCCCGGCCCACGTGGACGCGCGTAAACAACTGTGCGCGCGCTATCGGAAACTCTACCTGCCCTGTTCCTCAACAGAGCAGCTCCTGTTTCCTGACGGCTGCAATGAACGGCGCCGCTCTGCCCTAGCAGCCCTCCTCACATTTACCGAGGTCACTGGCCTGACTGGGCGGCTTTAAAGCCGCTCGCCAGGCTGTTTGTGTTCCCTGTTCGTGTTTGTCTTCCCCTTGTGTTTGTGTGTTTGTGTATGTGGCCGGACATGGTGTGGTTTTGACCTCTGCCTCCCTTCTTTCTTCTCTCTCTCTCCATTTAATTCCCCCATCCCCTGAGTGTATCGGTTGAGGTGTCCTCACTGAGACAGCTACCGTGCACTCTGCCCTACTTTCTTCACTTCCCTGAATAAATAGAATCTCTCTCTCTCCTAGTGAGTTTCTTGATTGAGAAATACCGATGCTCGCGTTGGAGAACCGTTCACCGGCCACCCATATATATATATATAGGCACTGGATCTTCACTTGCAATGAAGTGCCGGTGGGAGATTTCACTTGTGCATAGTTGAACCATAAGGATTCGTAGCGTGCGCGTTAACTAAATTAATCCGGAACTCGGCACGATCTACGATGAACCTCCAGAGCTTCGCCCACTCATCATCATTCACTCCGTGGATATGCTGTAATTTTTGTACGTAGTCGCTGTCTAGAAGGCCCCTCGAACATAGCATACATGCTCTAGTAGGACTGAAGTTTCTCTCTTTCCTAACAGCAATGACCCACTCAGTGTATATCTAATCTTGAGAGAATTTGTGAAATGCTGCTGCTCCGCAAACGTAGATGTTGTCGCAGCTGAAGGACGCACAGAAGCTCGGTATGGCAAGACCACTTCGTCAAATCAGTACGTAGGCCGCAGCAAAGGCAATATTGTGACATAACCAGTGAACTTGCTACCGGAAAAATCTCCAAGCATGACAAAAAGGCAGTGCGGCGCCCAGAAACCAGCACAAGCTCCTCTACTGACACTGCGCTGTGCGCAAACGAAAGCCGCAAACCAATGCAACTACCCTGCTTGCCCTCACGATGACGTCACTCCTCCGCGTTTCACTCTCTGTCATACCCCTCACCTACTCTCCGCGCTCGCCGTGGGGCGTTCCCTCAGACCAAGTTTGGGCGCTCATATCGCTGTTGTTTAATTAAATATCGCGGAAAAAACCACCGTAGGTATGTTATAAAAGGTCGCGGATTCCGAATTTTCATTAAATTCGAAAATTTAAAACCGCTCCAGTGTCCCCTTTAAGGAGATTTCACGTTTTTTTAAATGTGTTCGTTTTGAGGATATAACCAAAGGTCAGGGATGTCATTATAAAATATCGTCAACATTTTAACTTGGCCGAGTCCGCGCCGGTTTTTTTTTTCTTTCCTGGGCCTTGAGTTGGGTGCCACCTCCTTCCAAATGGACTACCGCTTCGACGTGACATCATGCGCTTTAAATTCCTTTGTTTTCTCAAAATAAACGCCCGCGTTAAAAAAAGGCTTTACGGCGCCTTTTTAATTGCAACATCGTGACCCCCCCCTTTTTTTTTTCTCTTGTAACCACGGGGGAAGAAAAACAGCTAGCAGAAAGCATCATGGAAAATGGGTCAGGGTCACGTGGTAGGCAAGCGGTAGAGTAATACAGGGTCAAGCGCCACTAAAGGTTACCATGAAGTGTGTAGATTTAGGCTCGTTCGTAAATCGTATCGGATGTAACAGCGCCAGAAACAATGGCGAACGAAGAACACACACAACGCTGTGTGTCTTCTTCGTCCTTGTTTCTTGAGCTGTTACATCCGGTAAAGGTTACTGCTTCCAAACAACTTCGAGCACTCCGGCAACTATTAAGAAAAAGTCTCTATATAGGGACTTCAGCTTAATCCTAAATCCCTGAACTTCTAGAACAATGTAGTCCCTGTATAACCGCTTGGCAAAGCGGGTTATACAGGAACTTTAGAGCTCTTCATAACTTGACCTGTTCTGCAAGGAAATTGCACGGCAACCCACTACATAGACCACGACAAAGACTCGTAATCCATATTAAACGCACGCTCTTGCTTTTTTTTGTATTCTCCACGCGGGTGCCTGGCGAACAGAAGGCACGAAGACAACAGGAGTCAAGAACGCCCTGCTTCTAGAGCTTAGGGGCCCGAACAATAGGTAAGCCAGGTGGCACAGTTAGGCACTGTAAGGTAGTCGCTGGAAGAATTTTCATAGTCGGATACAACACAAGTCTGCAGTGAAGCCCCTCCCATGCCCTTATAACTGCCAGCCAATCTACCTCCGTGAAGCTTCAAATAGTTCCCTCTTTGAACTTTCCATGTTACCAAAATAAAGCGAAGGTGGCAACAATAATGTATAGGTGCATAAATTTTTGTCTTCATTTGTTCATTAGAGTGGAACATAGACAGGATAATTTCTTATTGAGCTGAAACCAAGCGCTTGGAATGCAAAAAGCCGGCGCTTCACAAACTCCACCACCAGAGTTTTTCAATTCAGTTCAGCGATGTTTAACGCGTAAAACAGATTCGGAATCAAAATGAAATGTACCGCAGCCTTTTGAAGACGGAAACGCTGAGACCCCACACGTTTTTTTCCCATGCTTCTAGCAGTACGTTATAGTTTATACCAATAAAGGGACTCAAGAACACCAGACGCTCAGCAGGTACCGAAGGCATAAACATGGCACCATTTTGCAAAAGTCGCATGTTTCGTTTGCTTGTGCAATGCCTCTTCTGGCTTGTGTGATTGGCTGGCGGAGTAACACCGACACACGCAGCCCGTCGGCCCTTGCTGCCTGCCGCTATTTTTTTGTTGTTGTTGTTGTTGTATCCTACTGTAGAGTATCGCATGCTTTACATGTGCCGCCGCGCTACGATTGACTCACTTGTCACGTGCTCGCTCTTCGCCATATCCCTTCCCGGCGCTCTACATGCGCAAAGCGCGGGCGGACCTTTAGCAGCACTTCGTCGCTTCGCGCTATCAGCCGAACGAAATCTTTTCTTTCGCTAAGAAAAAAAAGTTTTCGAAGACCTCTTGTCATGTTCGTGCACGCCTGGTGGAATGGCTTGGGCCAGTACAGATGCGAACGCGCTTAGAGTAGAAGACCCGACTTGGGGTCGAGACCTTTTGGTTGGAAAACGTCCTTGAGGGGAGGCGAACACAGATTTCCACAACTGGCCAACTTGTAACGCTTTTTTGTGATTTCCTAATGCCGAAGGCGAAGAGCCAAATTACAGGAATTTATTCATGGAGTAGGCGCCCTACGCGAAGAACACGGCTAGGGTTTTATTTTGGCAGAAGCTCTTGGCAGCTAGCGTGGTGACATTTCATGGAACACAGTATCATGCATAACTGAATTACACCGCAAAAATGAACATACCAAGGAAACAAAGCAACACTATTACTATAACGAGCACGCATTTACTTTTGTCCGCTTACACAAACATGTCGCACATCGTTCGGATGAAACGCCCTTAGCCATTTTTCGAATAGCCTATTCTGGTAAATTAGTAAGAAAATCACAACGCATTCGCAAATAGGATGTGTCATCAGTACTCACCGCGCGCTGAATTGCTGGCATGTTCGGTTACTGGCGTTTATGCTTGATAAGCACATACATGTACATCACAAATTCCCAAGTACTGCATATACGTAACCAAGATTGTAGATATCTGCGCGGGTTTATATATTGAGCTGGCCACAAAGACCTCGCGCTCTCGAAGAACAACCATTTCGGCGGTCACAAACGTGAACTTTGCCGGGAAAGCTCTCGTGTGAATGAACCATTTTACTTGTGACGGAAGCCGTTTTAACACTACCAAAGCACATTTAATAACGCCCTTACTGTTTCACCGAAGAGCAGGCAAGGCTTATACTTGCTTTGTTGTGTGCTTCCGCGATCATACGAAGCACACAGTCAAGCACTATGAACGCAACCAGAGCACTAAGTGCACATTCTATCTGCTGCCGCCAGTGCACGAGTAAATGGTGTTTTATACGAAGTCACATGTAACGATGTTTACAGCTTCGCACGTAGCGAACACACACTTAACGTGCAATGACACCGACGAAACCAGGGAGAGAGTCCACGAACATAGGGCAACGGCCACGATCGTCGCACATATTTACGACGCTTACTGCACAGCACAGGTAACTCGGAATCCCTTGTAATGTCCTCGAATGAACACATAAGGCCAGTTTCACCGGGCGGAACACATCGCAGCAGAGATTCGTCTCTTCTCAACGCTCGCTGGCATCGCTTTGGACGGCCAGGAAGCGATGTGGCCGCCGCCGCCGTGTTGCGTGCATGCCACCTACCTGAGCGGTATTGTAAAATTTTTCCAGTAGTGACTACTGAAAAGGGCCCAAACAATAGGCCAGGTGGCATGGTTAGCCGCAGCAGCATAGAGTTACTGTACATGGCTCGGAGCTATATACAGTAACTCTACTGTAGCACGGTTCGTCAGAACGGTCAGAACTTAGGAAGAAAATGGCTGCAGGAACCGGAAACGTCTCTGATGGAGGCGGAAGCCCTCGGGCGCAACCAATGGGGGCGGGGGTGGGGGGCGTGTCGGCACACTAGTCGCCTCGGCAAGTCAACTGCTGCTTCAATGCCAGTGGGGGATGCCTCTCGGATAGGATTATGTAAAGTCCCTGTATAACCGCTTTGCTAAGCAATGACTCCTCCCCCTCTCCCGTCCTTCCACACGCTACAATCGCAATGGGTGGCCAAACGAGCATGCTCACTTGGCCACTCATTGTAAGAAGCGCGATTGTTGTCTCATGCTTACTAACGCAAGTATACTACTCAGACATGAAAATCGCTCCAGCCGGGAAATTGTAGAAGTCTTTAATACAAAAAAGGGGGGGGGGGGACGGAGGAGATTGCGCTAGCCAAACACCACATAAACTTCAAGAAAAAGAGATTAGGTTTTTGGAGGCCACTAAGGATGTAGTTTTTGACGGTCTTGTCGCACCTTGCCATTTGGTGACATGATGCACACCTTTTTTATCACGTGATGTTCTGCTTTATATATCCTGATATGTTGAATAAAGTTTCAGTTAGCACTCATGTCGTTCTTTTCCTTTTTTGTGTGTGCATGCTGTTTTCCTTATGAGGTACAGAGGGGTTCATCTTTTTACAATGGCAGCACAGATTGTTAGTGCCTTCTAAACAAAAGGACTTTTGTGGTAGAAGTTGGATTCACAGTGCTGATTGAGGAAGGAGTGACATTTTGGTAACCAGACACACTTTCCCAACATTTTCCCCTTTGTCTGGGCAAGTAATTTACTTTTTCAGAGCTGGTGCAAACATCACTGCCATAAGTCAGGAGCCGTGGTCAGGACACTGGGGTTTTGCCCTTGGATGACAACGAATCATCTCAGTAAAACTATGGTGAAAAGTCACGAGATCAGGCTTATTCCACCCAAAGGTCACCAAATTGTTGCCCATCTTGCTGTCACAGAGTCGATGCAACAGTTTTGTTGAGTGATCAATGTAAAAGTGCCTCTATTATACTGAACCATAATTCACAAAGAAAGGGAATGTAGCTGCCCGAGGTATCCGGGGGGAAAAAACTCCCTTTTTTTGGCATGTTCACATGCATTAACAGCTTTGACATAAACATGTTTATTCATAGCTACACTAAAAGAGGCCAAGACACGATGCCATGCAAATGCAGTTCCAATTCATTGTTGATAAAAACAGATAGTATTATGTATTACTATGAGGTCAACAAGAGCTAGGAACAAAAAGACAAAAATTGCTTGCCATCATGAGTAACCATTTATTGTTCAGCTGACAGTACCAATAACAAACAAGAGAAGGTATACAAGCAATCTTTTAAAGAGCAGTGCTTGCCACAAGGGCAAATAACATGCACTTCCTGTCTGAAAAAACTGCGTACAAAAGTCAAACTCGCCTCAACACCCTCTTAAGTCACTGCTACATCACCGAATTATATGGCCTAAATTTGGTAAAAGACATTTCAGATGTGCATTAATACTACTCGTACATTAAAAAAAGTACCCTATAACAGTACAGAAGTGTTTCATTACTGTGAGGCTGCAAGAAGCATTGGAACACAGTTTAAAACAGCTAATGTAACTGAAGTGTACAACCAAAAGCCCTCAGCACTTCAAACACAACTATCACATTTACACTAAGCAAGCAGGGTACTTCCCTTCTTTTTGTTGTTAAATACTAAGAAATATTAAAATAAAATTTAAATGAACACAAGGTTCAGCTAGTAGCATACTGTCGGCTTTATTACATGAAAGAGTTTTGCAAAAGTAAGTGAAAACTGAACTTCATTTAGATCCGGGGGGGTCACAACTCAAAACAATGTTGCACGGTACACATGGTTGAATTTTTTTGCTTTTACATGCCATTCTTTGCTCCCAATAAGAAAAAAAACATTGGTGATGGCAAATATGAAAGTGAATATACCGAATACCGAAATATGAATATACCGACTGTAGCTGTCATAGGTGTACATGACAAAAAGTAACAGGTTTATGCGAGTGCCCTATTTGTACTCTTTAAGGCCTTGTAATCCCAAGCATGTTGCGTTTTTGTGTTTTAGAGTATGGGCAGCCCTGTTTATGATGCCTCACTATATTCTCCATTCGAGCAGAGAAAAAGCCGCATTTAGAACAGTGATACCATGCTGTCATCTTATCCAGTGAGGAACTTGGCTTCTGGCAGCGAATTCTGATGTCTCCAGCAAATGTATCATTCACAGAGGGGGTCTTTTTAGAAGGTACGCTCTCTACTAGTTCTGAGCGTCGCTTTTGAGCTCGTTTTACATCAGTCCCTTGGCATGCTGTACAAGGTGTGTGCAGAGTTTGGTGTTTTCTTGGTGTGGGCTTTACTATATCTTTTACATTAGCTGTCTTCACAGTAGATTCTTTTTCAGATGGAACACTATTGGCCGCAGATGAATGTGCTGATGTACCCTTTGAGGGTGGACGGCCAACCATTTTGGGGCTTCTTTCTTTTGTTGTGGTGGTTGCTGGGGTAGTTTCTGTGGTGGTTTCTCTGGCAGCCATCTGGGCCTGCTCTTTCTTGAAGAAATCTAAAAGAACATCAAATGCTTCCTCTGACTGGCTCTTTTGTGTCGTGGATGGAACGTCTTCACTAACATGTGCCTCAAAATCTTCATCATCGCTATCTAGGATGATGACTCGTTTTCTTGGTTTTGTTGGTGTACGAAGGCTCCAACGCTTTTTACTGAGATTATCATCATCTTGCTCATCTAGGCATCCACTGTAGCGTTTGTTCTCTCCATCTCCCAATTTGCAAGTTGAAGGTCCTGGAGTTGGCTCTTGCTCTTCAAGTGTCAGATCTTGGTCTTCCAATGGTGGACGTGGTTCTTTTGAATCAAGTGGACGGGGTACTAAGTGAAGTGCAGCAAGAAATTCATCAGTAGGGGGTTTAGCACTGCTTGTTCCTTCACAGTTTACACCTTTAGTTTTTAGTGAACACATCAGATTTTGAAAAGAAGAGCCTGGCACACTCGTATCGTCATCATCTATGACAATAATTTCGACATCTTCAGCTTGTTCCTGAATGTTTTGGTTCAAGACTTTCCGCCCCATATCAGCCCTTTCACGTGCACCTTTGCCTTGATGCTTGTCGTGATGTAACTCTTGAAGCGCTCCAATGCCATCAAGTGGAGCAGCATGCTCAAATCCTTCCTTGTTATGTTGGCCTTTAGAAATGTGCATTTCTATGCTGTCCTCAGCAGGTTTGTGAGGAATCATACCAATGCTATCGGAAGTTTCCTTTCGTAACTTGCTTTGATCAGTGTCTAGTTTTGAAGATGCTTGCGGTGATGCAGTGGCATGTAATGGAGCTTCTTGGACAGTTCCAGACATGCTCTCTTGGGATGCTTTATGACAGTCATTATTTGTAGGGCTTTGCAACTTTCTTTCTGCATGGCTACTTGTCACATGAATCAATGTCCCCGTTTGTTCTTCAGTGTCTTGCTCTGGTTCCATGACATATGATGCCGGCTTTTCCCAATATTCTGAACTGTCACCTCGGCTAAAGACAAGTGACACATCAGAACTACTTGTCTTATTGGACTCGTGAACATGTACTGGTGCAAGTGTACGAGACCTGCCCTCATTTTCATTTTTGGATTCTGCCCTTTCTTCAGGAGCATGTACATTTTCAGGAATTGCATCCGCTCCACTACTGCCATTTTCCTCTGACAACTCTTTACAACCTTGCTGCAATTCTGTCTGGCTATCTTCAAGTGATGCTACACTCTGCCCAGGTGCGCCACCCTTTGAACCTTCATGGAACAAAGGATCAGCGTCAGGAGCAGCAGCAGACTGTTCAACCGGTGTGCCTTCCATGCCTATAATCATCCCATTGGCGTTTTCAAACAGTATTACCAGTCGCTGCCCTTCATAAGTCATTGTTTCTACACCAGTGAGGTACTCCGGAAGGGTAGCCGAGATGGCACTATCCAGTTGGTTCGCAGTGAAGGCTGCCTCATCTACCACTGCCTCAGATTCTCTAGAAAGTGCCTGAACAACATTTTCAGAGCCTTCTTCTACAACAATTATAGGTTGCACTTCCTTCCTGTGCTCTGACATTAGAATATGTTCCGTAAGTACTTGTTTGGAGATAGAGAATATCGCCCCCGACAAGCTGCAACCCGGAGTTGTCAAGGCCAATGTAGCCAATCACTTCTTCTTGGACACTTGGCTCTGATCTCGGAACCTAAAGAAAACAGAATTCTTTTACAGCATGCTCAATAAAGTAAAAATGGGTGCCTCCACCTGACGTTATCAGTCACTGTCACTAATCACATGAAACACAAAAGAAATACTTGCCTTATGATCGCTGTAATAGACAAGGTGCAGGAAAGGTCAAGACTAATCTACAAAGGCTCCTAACACTTGTTAAAAAAAGAGCAAAACAAAAGGCCTTCCTGCTGTAATACAACAGCTAGAAGGTGAGCACTGGAGAAATTAAATTTGCTATGACTGCCATCTACAGCCACTACAATTAACATAGCATTTTTGAAGCTGGAACATAGGATTTTTGTGGCCACTAATAACTGAGAACCATTTCGAGAAAAAAAAATGTAACAGATACAATCCAAATAGTATGTTAAACTTCAGGCAAAATTAAAAAGAAATGATCAGCACCACATGACATGCACAGTGTATGCCATCATCATGAAATTACATTAGTGCAATGCTTGCCATTTAGTTATGTTTAACACAGTGCAGTGTAGACACAGCATGTTTATAACAGTGTAGTATTTACTGCTGAAGATATGCAACTGTTCACAATGCAAAGGCCTTTCGGGCAACACAAAAGCACATAACTGTGAAGCAGTGTCATACTTCAAGTAAATTTTTATGTTCCTATCAAAACCCACATCAATTGCTTCCAGGAACCCCTACTACTGGAAAAAAATAATAAAGAAGCATGTGAAAGCCCGAAACACTATTGAAATGCCATTTCTTAAAGATCTGATTCTTCAAGTATTTCTTCAGCTATACAAACAGTGCCTTGGAACATCATACATATACTGCAACACTAGATGCTACGCCCAAGTTTTAAAGGCATGTCCCATAATTTGCATATGTCATAATTCTTATGCATATCCAAATGTAACTAAATGGTGCAGTTTGGCACGTCGAGACGCTCATCATCAATAACTGCCCATTGCTTAGGCTCCAGAAGTTTGTCTCGTGCAGAACAAAACAACAATCAAATAGCTTTTATATTTGCTGCTGAAAAATTTCACTGGTAACCCTGGGTATTGTTTTCACCACTTGTATGAACCGTATGCCACAACTACAGTGGCAAAGAGCTAACAGCCGTGCAACAAGTACAACCTTGTGTACTAGCTTGGTCTGGACTTCGGACATGCTGGTGCCCTCAGTAAACTAGTGCTGCCAACAAACACTGCTCACCTGGCCACAACTGCTGAGGTATTCATATTTGAACAAGCATGCCCTAGTTTACTGCCACCAGCTACTGTAGCACAGGTGCAAGTGATCCCCTCTTGACTCATGTAGTTCTTGCTAACCTACCAAGAGAAACGCATCCAATGGATAAAAAGAAAATCCGTTGACAACAAGGGGCAGTGAACTTAGCACCCATAAAGGTGCAGCAGGGTTCCCAACTTGTAATCCCAAGACCTCTGCAAGCCTGTCTTTTGACTATTTCATGCTGGACATCCTTGCATTGTAAAAAGAAAGGTTATTGTCAGAAGCAACATATGGTGGCCAGGGACATATGATGACATAACTAAGATCGTAAAGAGTTTTGAAACAGCCAAGCTTAACATAGTGTGCCGTAACAACATCAGCACACCCTGGACTCTTTCACACGGGCCTTAATTGAAGCTTCACGTTGACAAACCCTGGCCTCTTTCACATGGGCCTTAATCAAAGCTTCACATTGACAATGGGTGCTTGCTCATAGAGCATAGATTCCTGGTTGTTTTGATCCCCATTCAAAGTGGGCTGAAGTCTCTCCAGTGATGGCGTCATTAAACCATTGCAAATAATGGACCTCAACTTGAAAGTCAGCAATACTTGACACATATTGGAATATATTACATATTCATACCACTGCAGAATCCAACTTGAAATGGTGCAGCAGAACTGCTATAATGGGCGTGACGAGTTAGAGAGTCTCCTTGAATTGGAAGCACCTCACTTGCACAGTATGAGGGATAACATGCATGCTCCTCATAGGTTTGGCTGTCATTGCCAACTCAAAAACACCATGCGGGTGCCTTTCTGGCCATTTCTATTAGGTAGTACTCTCCAAGCGAGGAAAGTTTTTTTAATATCAAAATATTATTCTAGGGCAAATAGAAAGCACAGCGTAGTATATTGATGCTACATATAATGAATTTTCTTTTCTAAGAGGGCCAAGTCCACATTAAGCAGAACTGAGAAAAACGCAGTTGTTTGCTACTGGCAATATGGCCGTGGCTCTTCCAACGAGTTTTTCCCAGTACCCTCATATCATCAAAATGCCTTGAAGTTAGTTACAGTCAAAATGCATGCAGCTCACTATCACCGTAACGCAGTAGTAAAGTTTGGATTTGGCCCCCATAGATATGTAACACAGTACTAATTGGCTCACTTTGTTTCAGCTTGCATTGGACACTCAAAAAAGGTCTGCATATCTGCATATCATCACACAACCAATATTACCATACTTTGCAAAATTAACGTCGCAAATTTGTTTTCGTTGGTTGCATCCTCTGCCATGTGGGCCTAATTTACCTACGTCTTTGGGAAGCAGGGCTGAGCCTTTGGAAGCGTTTGTAATTCCTCTCTGAACCTTTTTGTTTAGTTTGCCAACATGAGAGCACGTCTTGCATTTTTTTCCCCTGTGCACGCACTTTGGAAGTTGCCTCTTCTTTGCAGGCTCTAAAGCGTGCCATTTGGGGTCACTTCTAGGAACAGAACGGTCCCCAGTCTCATCATTTCTGTCATTTTCCATTTGAAATGTACAGTCTTTGACAAGGATCAACAAGAAGCATAACAAAACAACTAGCATGCGTGGAACAGCTTGGATGTGGCTATATTTGTTGTTTGGCTCACGAGTGAACACGGCACTTCATGGTTCAGTGGATCTAGCTCACTTTGATTTAAGCAGATGAAGTACTTGGCTAATTTTTTATTCAAAACTTTTATGACTCCCTGTTAAAATAAAAAGTTGACCTGCTTTGATTGTACTTATTATTGCAATAAGAGAAAGCTGTCAAGTTTAGCCCAGTTTCAGTTTCTGGATTTGGCTCTTTAGGGGAAAAGAAGAACAATCTGATTACAGAATATGTACAAAAAATGCCTATTGTATGCGGTCGCCATGATGAAACGCCCCGAACAGGCTTACTGTGTGAAAGGTAGACAATTGCTCAGAGCAGACCATATATGTCCCAATAGTGGGACATCTGTATAACAAAACATGGCGCAACACAATGAAGCTTCAATGCAGCAGTCGGTTGGTTTCGCAGCGAATGACAGTGCATCTGCATCTATACACATACACAATGTCTTGCTTTCATTGGGAGTGCATTTTTGCCCTGTGACATGAGCTGCACTATATGTGCACTTGGCAAACAATAAACAACCATTGCTGCATGGACCCTATCACAGCTGCTTGGAAACAACTTCATTATAACGAGTGTTTTGACACATATGGCGATTTTTGATGTGCCGTTGTGACAATTTAATTTTTTTTCTCATAGATTTTTCAATGCTTTAATATAAAAAAAGTGGCACACTGTATGTTTACCGGTCTTCTCACTGAGTAGTTTTTCACTGCTTCCTTTTCATAATCTAGCACACTCATTGCTAAACATGTTTTGCAGTTAGTAGATTGCAAATCTTCGATTGCATAGGACCTCACCACTTTTTAGTGCATTGTGTATGTATCTGAAGAACCCAAGCTTGGCTGAGAGAAAATGATTGCTAACATAAATGCAGCACACCGTGGGTAAGTTGCAGCCATAGCATTAACTTTCCATGCCAACACACGACAGGAAAACGTTCAACAAATCTAAATAAATAGAACATTTGCAGGTGATATTGCGGATGATCAGTGTGGAGTAGGTGATCAAGAGACTGCACCTGATTATTCTGACATGGTATCAGACCTGGTGAGAGAAAGTAACATTTTCAAAATGCAAGAAATAGCTGCCATCAACCAGTTAGTGCATGTGGGCAAGCATTTGCTGCTCACCGAACATCGTAGCCCCAATGTTGTGGCGCAAATCTTCCTTGAGGAAGTGTTTGCTGCACACACAAGGTGTAGCCAATGGCTGTTTGACAATTCTTCTAAGTTTCATGATCAAAGTTTTGTGCAGACTGTCAGGCACATACATGTGATGGCTCACACCGAGCTCCATCAAGTATGTCCAGCACCAAGCAGTAGCCTACCATGGTGAATATCTTCAGAAGGAGCCACTAACTATTTAAGTGATTTAAAGTGTTCTCAAACAAATACCTGAAGTGAGAAAACCTCCCTGCTTCATCAAGAGGATCACACACATAGGATTTTAAGCTCGCTTTCAGCCACAGTGCTTGCAAAGCACATGACACAGACACATGACCCCTCATACCACGTCATGGCGATGGCAGCATCGATTTTTCATGTGGCAGTGACAAAATTTGAAGTACCGTTCTGCCACACAACGCTAATTGTCAACTATATCTTGTGCGCTTTCATTGTTATTGCTGTGTGCTGGT
Organism: Hyalomma asiaticum; assembly: GCA_013339685.2. Classification (NCBI taxonomy): domain Eukaryota; kingdom Metazoa; phylum Arthropoda; class Arachnida; order Ixodida; family Ixodidae; genus Hyalomma; species Hyalomma asiaticum. The sequence continues at coordinate 40,333 of JABSTT010002071.1, forward strand.
ACTTTGCAGCCACTAACGGCATGCACACCATCAGAATGACGTATTACAATGGCCTCATTCAACTTGATCTACATGCATGGCTGAAGTGGCTGCAATAGCCATGCCCAATGCAGATGTGGAGCACAGAAACAAGTCGGCAGTCATGCTCCCCGACTCGCAGTCAGCATGTCACCCGTTTCTCAATGGGATGGTACCCAAAATGGTTTGTAGAATTCTTGGACAAACTGATAAAACACCACGGCATTATCTGGTGTGCAACTCACAAGGGCTTGGAAGGTAAAGTTTCAGCAGACTGCATAGCTTGAGGGTTCGACAATTGAGCTGTGGCTTGCTCAACCACTGAATGTCTTTCAAGCGCTCGTGACATTCTTCTACAACAGTGGGAGGAACACAGAGTCTACAGTCGTCCGCACAAAGGGCTTAACAGGCAACAGAGTAGGGATTGGCGACATGTTCCAACAAACAACTTCCCTGATTTTCATCTGCTAAATAAAGTAAGCCTATCTAGATTTCTGGACATCTGTTCATGGTGCCCACACAAACCAACGCTTCAGCATGTCACGTGGGAGTGCAAGGAAGAGCCTCCAGATATTACGAGCACATAATTATGGCACATCCCTCATGTTAAATAGGCAGTAGGGGGCATGGCCTGTGGACAAGGGAAAGGACAGCCAATTGCCTCTCCTCGACCAAGCCAAGAGGGCTCCCAGAGGAGCCCTACATTGAGGTTGCACTTGCTGACATCTTTTTTAATAAAGCTTCTCCCTCTCTCTTCCACAATGCAAATAGTGCCAACTATACTTAGCATGCTTTCAGTGCTATTGCCTGTGCAGGTAGCTTTCAGCACTAATGAAATGTACTATCGGCCAAGAAAGTAAACGGACCACGGCTCGGGCGGCCAGAGCAGCTGCCTGGCCACAACGAGGTGCTGCTGTTTCGCTCCGTGCGCTTAGTTCAAGAGTGCCCTCGGTGACGCTAAGCTTCTCCCTCATTCTCGCGCTGTGTCTTATCATGCTTGATAAAATGTCTAGTGTGTCATACGGTTGCTCTACTGCTGGTGGTCGCAATGCAAGAGACCGTGCATAACCGGTATTCAACACATGGTGTTGTCACGCAGCAGCCTACGGTCTAAGGGAAACAAACACCATCACTGAAAGAATAAAGACCTGCTCCGTTTCTTCTTTCTTGCCTACATTTACCTTATCTTTCATACTAGTGTCTGTTGCCTATGTCCCTTGCTGCTCGAGTAGAGGCAACATTGCGCAAGGCGCCGCAGCGGAGGCTGACGCGCGCTCTTTAACGCCTGTGGGAAAAATGCACATCCACGTTAGCTCACGGCGGCTTGACGTGCACCGACTGAAGTGCATGGGCGGTAGTGCTCGCGCGCGTCAGGGTTTCCTTGCTGGGCAGAGAATGGTTTTGCAATGTTCTCTGGCTGCCGCAAGCCGATGTGACCAATCAGCGACACAGGAATGGTGGTCACAGCTACGTCGCCTTGCCCCCGGCTTGACTCCCACGGCCGCGGCGCTGTCCTCTTTCTGCTCTATGGCTTTCTCCATGCGCGCTCGTTACATTTTTAGGGAGATTTCAGTAGGGAGATTAGTGGAAACTGTACGTGATTACAGGTTTCTCTACGACCAGACGATGCCAGAATACAAGGACACAGAATTTAAAACAGTAGATGAGGACGTACTGACGACAAGAGATGTGCTCAAAATCTTGCCGTCTCCCACCTTGTGTAGAGAGTTAGCAAGGTTAGAGGGTGTCATGCATTCTGCGCACCAATGAAACTTGCCATGCACATTGAACTCCTCCCACGCAGCCGATGTTCTACCGTGCCGGAGACTGTTGCCTGCGGCTGTTGGCTGCTAGGGAGCCAACATGACTGCCTTTTTAGGAAGTCCTGTAGGCTCCCTATCGGCTGCTGCGGGACAGCGCCATGTGTTGAATATCGGCTAGGCACGGTCGGTCCCTTTCATTGCGACCACCAGCAGCAGAGCAACCATACGACGCACTAGACAATTTATCAAGCGTGACAAGACACAGCGCGAGTGAGGGAGGAGCTCACCTAGGGCACTCCCAAACCAAGCGCGCGGAGCGAGACAGCAGCGCCCCGTTGTGGCCAGGCAGCTGCTCCGGCCGCCCAAACCGTGGTCTGTTTCTTGGCTGTCATAAAAATGACAGCATCTTTAGTAGGAGTGTAAGTAGTAAGCACATACTTTGTGAGGAAGGCAATGCAAGTGGACCAGATGATTATTGCTGCCCCTCAAGCAATCTAAGGGGGGAGGGCAGTCATGCTTTTGTTACTGAAAGATAATATGGTAGTCTGGTGTTACCCGTACTGCCATTTTAATGTGGTGAATAAACATGAGATCAGCTCATCTTTAATGTAGATCCTTGGTTTGCACAATTGTGTAGTAGTTGGGCACTGCGTGACATCTAGTGACAGTGGATGCCGAGCCAGTTGGTAGGCCTCTTAGCACTGCGCAGCATCCAGCCGCAAGAAATGGTATGCAGCAAGATGTTTACGAACATTACACAAAAGCGAGATACTAGCTGATGTTTGCACAAGAATTACCAGACAATTCTAACCATGTCCACATAAATGAAACTAGGCATTATGACATGACAACACATGTTAAGGGTTCACTTTTGCTTTGAAAGAGCCTTCATAATTCACAACCAGGCATGAAGGACTCAAACACTCTGATGCAGTCACGAAGCCAAGCAAACTGGCACTATTATGGGTACCCATGCCTGCTCACACATCATTCACAGCAGATAAAATATTGAAAACTCACTTGGCTTGAAGACTTGCACAACTACACAAGTTTCAGCTTCAGAGCCGTTACAGTTGTCTGTAGTGTCAACCTGGAGGCTTCATTGTCAGCATCAGCAAAGCTGAATTGGGCAAAAAGAAGACACGCACAAAAAGCATACATTTGGTACAGTACATACAGCATTTCTTTCTCGGTGCAATTTCATGCAGCGCCTATTTTATTGTAAAGGTTTAGGTTTCATTTCAATTTTACTAGTAAGGATGCTTTTGTGGCACATCCTTGGTGCAGTGCTCTAAAATGCTGTTTTAGAGCAGAAAAACAAAAAGGAGTGCTCTCAGTGTAATTTGGCACAACTGGCACAGCTGTTCCAACACTACCTATTCTAAAATTCTCCCATTCAATTTCAAGAAGCTGACAACCACCCACAAGCTCTTTTGTTTTGTCATTAAACTACTGAGCATTGCCTCAGGTTCGTTATCTTTATTTAGAATTTACTGGTTAAATATGAAAAAATTTGCTCCAAGCCATCTATCAAGCACATCGAAGGAGCGGAAGTTTAGAGGCATACAAAGATGCTCAAAAAATTCGCAAGGTTATGCGTAGACGTTTAGAAAATTTAGGCAAACGGCGCTGGCGCAACTTATGCCGCACGCTGTCTCCTCACACACCTGTCCCAAGAATTTGGTTCGTAGTCCGTGCATTTAGCGGCCCTGTGACCCAGAGCTTCCCATTCCGCGCTCTCGCTGTTGCTTGGAACACAGAGGAGCTAGTAATAGCCGACGAATTTTGTGCCCATATCTGCAGGCCTGGTTTTTCATCCCAGTGTATAGATTTTGAAAACTCAGTTGCATTTGCTAAGCAGAAGATCAATGCTTGCTATTGGGCAGAACATTCTCACTTAGACCCAGCATTTACATTAAGAGAACTGCAATGTGCGATAGCGTTATGTCGTCAGAAGTCTGCTGCTGGACCGGACGGCATTATGTATAATATGCTTAGAAACCTCGGGCCAACAGCCACAAATGCTCTCTTAGACATATTCAATGATCTCTGTATTGAAGAAACTGTACCTGATTCTTGGAAAGTTGCTCGAGTACATAATCCCTATTTTAAAACCGGGCAAGACGCCCCTGTGCCTTGAATCGTTCTGCCCAGTTAGTTTGACAAGTTGTTTATGCCAAGTCATGGAAGTCATGATCGATGCACGGCTTCAGTGGTGGTGTAATGAAACAGATGTGCTGTCTAACAACTTAGTAGGTTTTAGAAAACAGATCTACAATGGACGCCGTAATAGATATCGGTCTCATCTGTGGAACATGAACGAGCTTGTGGTAACTTGACCATATCGGTATTCTTAGACATCAAGAGGGCATTTGACACCGTCAGTCACGTTCATGTTATGATAAGTATGTTAGAACTTGGAATCTCCGGCAGAACATTGAGATGGATCTCTAAGTTTTTCTCGGGTCGCAAGGTATTTGTACAGACAAATGAAGGAAACAGTAGTGAACATGATGTCACGCAGGGTGTGCCACAGGGGAGTGTACTCAGTCCATTTCTCTTTAATTGTGTCATGGCTGATTAACAAAAATTCTACCAGCTGAGTTAAAATTCTCAATTTACGTAGATGATGTGTGCATTTGGGCATCTGGTAGTAACGTCCACTTACTTCAGAAATTATTACAAGAAGGAATAAACATCATCAATAACTTCTTACGAGAAAGAGGGATGGTTTTGTCACACGCAAAGACAGCCGTAATGCCCTTCACTCGGAGGAAGTTCAAAAATTTTGACCTTAATCTTGAGGGACAACCGCTGGCGATAGTCATACAGCATAGATTCCTTGGAATAATACTAGATCGGCAAACATCCTGGGCACCTCACATTAGGAAGCTGGAAAGTGACGTCAACGTTATAATAAATATACTTCGCAGACTTGCTAGCACATCATGGGGTGGATCGGTGTCGTCCATGCTCACTGTTCACAATGCTTTAATAAGACAAAAAATTGCATACTCTGCGGCTATCTTACATAACATTTCTCGCACGTCAGAAGAGCGGCTTCAAAGACTTATAGCAAGAGGACTGCGCTTATGTCTAGGAGTTCCAAAAGCGACGTCTAGCCGGCTTGTAATAGCTGAGTCCCGCCAAACTCCGTTTCCAGTTATGAGAACAATAGAAACATCCGGCATTTCTTTCATCTTCAAACACAACATAAGAATCACCCACTAGTACTAGACATTTGGAGAAGAGACAGAAGTTATATGCATAAGGCAGTTCAAGAAAATATTCATATATTACCAAGCAACACATTTTGGCATTGTGACGTTGATTATCCTCCATGGAAGCTAGCACTACCAAAAATTGAATTGTCGGTAGAGGGAATAATAAGAAAAAGAGACATGTTTATACCGGCCGCTCAACAACTGGCGCTGTATCAGATATATATGCCGTATCCAGGATACGTGCATGTTTATACAGACGGCTCTTGTGTAGCAACCTCCTCTACTTCGGCATTCGTTGTTCCGCAATTCAAAAAGCAAGAGTCCTATAAGCTGTGTCGTGCTACATCATCCACAACGGCTCAACTATTTGCTATCCCGTGTGCCATCAAATTTATAACATCTGTGAGAGATTCCCAAAGATGGGTAATATTTAGTGATTCACAGGCAGCCCTAACATCCCTGCGCAGCACAAAAGCACACACGACCAGCGAGAGCATAATATATGAGACACTTAAAACTCTCAAGAGGAAACCAAGCAAAACACGACATAGTATTTCAGTGGATACCAGGCCACTGCAACATTCCCGGTAACACAGCAGCCGATGACGCAGCACAACAAGCACATCACAAGGAGGCCATGGTTTCCCTCCCACTGTCGAAAAATGAATTGCGCTGCGTCAAAATGAGCAGAAGTACATGGTATGATCAAAATTCCAAAAGTTGTGACTTATATCACACCAATCCGTTTATTGAACTCAGAATATCATTATCTTTAGAAAGAAGTATGGAAACCCTCATTCATCGGTTAAGATTAGGTACTGCCTACACAAAGCATTTTCTGCACAAATTTGGCCGTGCTAGAACTCCCGAATGTGACTGTGGGTTTCAAGACGAAGATATAAGTCACCTGCTCCTAGATTGCCCAAATCACGATCAACCAAGACATCGACTTAAAGCATCTCTGATGACACTGGACCGTCGACCATTCAGTTTAAGGAAACTTCTGGGCCCATGGCCGACGATGGCCTTGCAAAAAAATGCGTTAAAAGCACTCAAAACGTTTTTAGAAGAAAGTGGCATTGCTGGACGTTATTAGCGCAAGTTACCAGGGTACTGTATTGATATGTTATTCAATATCTGGAGATTCATTTACACGACCACGTGCCTGTGACTGACTATGGACATTTTTGTGCCTGTGACTGACTATGGACGTTTTTGTGCCAGTGACATTCTTATTTATTATTAGAGACTTTTACTCGAAAGTACTGCCATGTGTTTGAACTTATATTCGTAAATGTTGTGAGTGTGTTTCTTCGTTACTGTTCTGACGGAACCACTGTTCTTGTAATTATGCCAGATTTCTCCGCATACTGCTTAGCAACCATGCATGTTGTACGGACCAACCCAGGAGCCAAGGAGTAGCTGGCACCTTATTTGTGCGCCAACATCTCCTAATATCATATCAATAAAAAAAGCACAGGTTGCTAAGATATTGCATGTTTATCCTTAAGACGACCATACTTTATTCTTTCATTTTGAATATTTTTGTACGCAGGCAGTGAAATCCAAAAGTATATATTGGGCCTGTTCATTCCATGAAATGAAGCCATAGTTCAGAAGCAAAAAGGACAAGGAAGCTGACAGGATGGGTGCAACTTTCAACAGCTGAAAGTTAGATGTCCTCTCATCTTCCTTGTCCTTGCCACTTCAGTGCTATGGCTTTATATTCTACATGCAGTGAAGCCTGATCCTGATATAAGCTTCCTCAAATTACTTAAAATACTGATCATTTTGGAGTTTTAGCCAATAAACAACCCAACACAACCATTTGGGCATCCTCCTCCACAAACGACATAAAACACAATGAATCATGCCATAGATATGTGCAGTCAATAAGATATAGCCCAACAAAACAGTGCAGAGGAAGATGGAAGCTTGGAGTGATGATAAATCACGAGACAAAGAATGTCCTTGGAGCTGCAATTCCTGACAGAGATAATGCAATGTTACGAGATCAGAGAGGTAACTGGTTTGTGCCTTGTGAACTTCGAGCGAACATGGGAGAAGCAAAGGTTCTCCCGCAAATTGTGGCAACTGCACCTGTCCACACTGTCGCCTTGTAAGGGAACAGACAGAATTGCCTGCTAATTGGAGAGAAAGCTGAGAATTGCAATAACGTAAAGTGTAGTCTGCTAAGGAAGTGCAGACTGTCAGTGAGAACATTCGAGTGAAAGTTCCAAAAAAGGACAAAAGCTAGGTACAAAAGCTCCTTAAATAACACCTTACGTCTAACATGCAGGAATGCCTCAATGCAGAACAGGCCAAATGTGACCACATGAAGGCTGTTCAGTGCTTTACATATGAGCAATTTTATAACTGGTTATATAAAACACATGAGTTACTAGGTTCAAGACAGGAGTTAATACTGTGGCCAAAGTGGTTGAGCTAAGAGACCAATTTGTCACATGTTCAGCTCAAGAGGTCAATGACAGTAAGAAATGCGATCCCAATTTCAGGCTGGGAACGCTGAAGCTAGGGCAAGGTGCTAAAAAGCTTGTAGTATGAATTCAGGGCCCATAAAAAGAGGTGATAACACCCTTAAATGTAATATTTCCAGGCTACAGCAGACCAATTAAGCTAAGCCAGAGCAGCCAAACAAATTGTTGTGAGGAAATCCCTTCCTCACTACAACTGCCACAAACCAGGGCACACTGCTGCATAACATAAAAGGTACCAGTAGTGTTTTTATCAGTTGGTAGCAATGACAAGAGCATGAAGCTGCCCCAACCATGCATGCACAGCCTTGAGGTAAATGGGAAACCGCACTGTGGACACTGCAAGTCCACAGCTACTAAGGATGTAGTGCACAGCCCCTTCTCAGAACCCGATATGTTTACGGGTGAATGCGCATGCATCATGCAAGCTGCACAGGCTCACAATGGCCATATCCCATCACAATGTAACTATTAAAGGTCCTCTTGGCACACTTGAGACAGAAGTTGATGTGTTGTCTATGCTTTCTCCACAGTATGCATACCCGTTTTTGAACAAGTCGAATCGGTTCCATGCACTAGATGAAAAGTTTGTAAACTCAATGCAAATGCAGTCACAGAGATGGCATTAGCTGAAGGGGATGATGATTTGGAAACCTAGGAAGCAGATATCAATGCCTCACATTGTACCCACAGGAGTTCGGATCCACGCAGGCAAAGATCCCAGGAGTAGCGATAGAAATCATTAAAAAGGTTGACAGGGGCTGTGCCGAGTACTGTAGACACAACGGCCATGCCAACTGTAATTGACTTGGCACAGTCACTGCATGTGTGTGTTGCAGGGAAGCTGAGATAATAATGAAGTTCAGAGTACCTGAACAGAGAATCCTAGTGGCAATGGCCGGTAAAAACCATGTGCTGAAGCACACTGTAGAATGAACAGGGCAGATGGAACAGTCTGCTGATATGAAAACTGCATATCTCCAAGAAAGACCATTGCATAATGAGTCAGACAACCTGTGGCCCTTCAAAGTACCAGTGATTTAAATATTCATCATTCCAGCTGCACAGGAACTATAATGACTGAGAGCAACATGACTGCTTCTACACAGCACGCAATGCAAGCAGATGTCTCAAAAAGAAGCCCAACACAAAGGTTCTACAATGACAATGGGGCAGGAAAAGGCGTGGGATACTCAAGATAATGACCTCATGAAGCTGACGGACAAAGAGGCAAAGGAAGGCATAGGGGAAGTTATTTGTAGTTTTTATAAATAAATAAGAAGGCATTAAAGTGGATGAAAAAACACCAGCCGTCAGTGGGGACCGAACACACCTTTGGATAACGCGTCCGATGCTCTACCAACTGAGCTATGGCAGCGGTCATTAAAATGTCCACATTTATAGGGTATTTCCGCACATTTATTCCTGGGAGTGTTTGTCAGCACCATACGTAGCCATGACGGCAAGTGTAGAACACACTTTTTTGCCACAAGGCACCACACAGTACATGATCTGAGAGACACCAAACCGTAAAGAACAAGAAAGAAAGCTACATTGGCAGTTCGTAGCATTTTAAAGTCAAGTGTGTTCGTGTGCATATTGCATAGTGGGCTGAAGTACAAGGGGGAGGGCATGCATATTTTGCCAGAGCACAGATAAAAGGCACAGAACATACACACTCATCACTTTGTCATACTACTAGAGGAGTGGAATGTATGCAGGATAGCATGATGACAGGCTGATGTGAAGTTGTAGGGATAGACAACTTTTGTCAAATGAATGGTCAATGAAAGCATGCCACCCGTGCAAAAAGGAGCCAAAGAGCCAAAGGTGTGGCAAACACCAAGCCTGTTGCATTTCCTCCTTGGCTAAGACGGCTTCAACAGAGCAGCCATCTCAAGTGCATGTCTAAGTTACAAGCCCTTAGAGACAAAAGGGAACCATGACTCAAATGACACACCTCAAGCAGATGCTGGCTGCAAACAGGAAACTGCTGCTGATGCTTCCGAAGCATCTTGGCTTTGAGCAAGACTTTCAATAACGTTATAAATCACCTGCTATGTTCAATGCTCAAGAATCGTGCGAGAACTGATAACTGCAAGCACCAACCAGTGTCGTCCTTCTGAAGAGTGAATGTTGTTCTCTGCACATTGGGATCACATGTGTGTAAACCTTTTACTAATCAACCTAGTTTGAGCTCCATGTAGATGCTGATGAGGTTCACCCCTCTGTCACTCTAACACTAGTCACCGAATGGCTTAAAACTTGATAAACAAGTTTGGTACTATATTCCCTGCTGACAGTCGACTTATGGTGTCACAGTATGCATAGATCAAAACTTGTCTCACTAATGGAAACACTGACCATGTCACAGTGAGTGGCTTGCACAGTGAGTGTCACAGTGAGTGACTTTCATGCTTCAACAGGCAGACATAAGCTTGAATATGCTATTTAAGGAGCACACCAAGCATTAGCACACTAAGTGGGAAAATGAGAGAAAAAAGAAGAAAGCCAGGCAGGTAACAAGACGTGGGCCAGTTGCCTCACATATATTATGGCAAAATACCATGCACAGGACCTCTTTGTCCCTTGTCCCATTTTTGTGCTGTTTTGCCATGATGTACGGGTAACAAGATGCAAGTTTTCTGGCTTGCCATTTTCACTGCAGTAGGTGGAATAGACATTGCTTAAGAGAAGATTAAAAAGAGGAGGAAGAGCATTTCCATTAGAGGCATTCACACAGGCCAGTTATGATGTTCGTGCTGGTGGTGGTGTTAAAGCTTTAGTTAGCCAAAAAGAGAGTTTGGGGAACAGAGTTTGGGGGCCACAGAGTGGCCTCACTACATGGTTGGCATTGCTAGTCAAGGACACCACATGACAAGGCTCCTTCTCACGCCCGTTTCACCAGAGCTCAATCACTCCAGTGAGGAGCAGTTGAGGAGGGCAGTCTCCAATGCCTCTACAGCAGATGTACACGAAGGGAGGAGGTGGGGTTTTGAATACATGCCCACACCATGTAGAAGATAACACGTCTCTCTAGAGCGCAGGCACCACCCGTCAGTATTAGAATCGAAGTGCTTTATGATTGCAGGACATAGTAGAGTACCTGCCTGCAGGAACCAGAAAGAGGTGGTGGTTGTCACTGTAGTGTCTTATAATTTCCCTGAACCGAAGAAGCAGTTCGGCTTGCTTTAAGCCAGAGGAGCTGGGGTGAGGTGCATGGTAGATAAGTGCTCGGGCAGCTGTGTCAGCAACCTGGTGGCCTGGAGGCCAAGTGATTCGTTTTGGTGCTGGAGTCATGGCAGCTCGCCTTAGAATTTAGCTAGCCAAGACGAGACCACCCGTGGTAGGTAATTAGCACACTTTATATGGGTGTCCATTATAACTCTCGAGTTAGGGTCTGTGGCAGTGAGTACTATCATGGCCTCTCAGCTTCAGCAGGGTTTCGAGCTTTGGAGGGAGAGCCCATTGGTGTACTTCTCCTTGTTAATGACAGAACCGTGTAGACACCCGAGGGCGATGGACCTGCAACACCTGCACAGTAGACACTAAATTGTCTCTCAAGCGCTCGAGCCCACGCTTGTCGTCTGCTTTCGTGTATGTCTGTGTCCATTCCATGCTGCAGGGAAGTGGAGAGACCAAGTATATGGTGCCACAGATCTGGGAGAGCAAGTGTGTGCAATATGTAAGTGGTTGAGCAGGCTCTGCCCAGGGCCTGCCTGCATGAGTCATGTGCATTGGTCCATGAGGTGGGCCTCTCGCAGCTCCTGGTAAAAAGGGGTGGCAACTAGGAGATTCAAAGCTTGTTTAGTTGCCTTGCAGACGATGGTGTCTATTTGCTTGTCTTCTAGCCTTTTAGTGCGAAGATATGGCACGGCATAAAGAATCCGTCTGATCACAAAGGCTCAGGCGAGCCAAAGCGCATCCCTGCCTGCAGACCACCCAGCTTGTTGGAAACGGAGTGCATCATGTGCCCTACCTGTTCACCTGCTCTCTTGAGTTTCACAATAGTGCAGTCAGGTCAGAGCCTGCAGTGAATAAATAGGCCCAGAACTCGGAGCTTCTCCAGCTCTCTGATGGGACCAGCTGGTAGGGAGATAATATTGTGGTCATGTTCTTGTTTACCCTGAGATGCAGAGCTCCAATGTGGTTGGAGTAAATTGGAGCCCATAATCAACAGCATATGCCTTGACAATGTATGCAGCCCGCCCAAGGTGGTCTTTCATTTCCCTAAGGCTCCCCTCAGTGGTCAAGATTGTAATATCTGCTTATAATGCATGTTGAATGCCTTCCACCCTGGCCAATAGACCTGTCCTGGGGTACACCACGAAAGGGCAGTGACGTCAGCCACGTGACCCTAACTCGCATGGGCGAACGGACTGGTTTGCAAAACATTCCAGTGTTCGGCATGGTTCCATGCTGCCGTATGGATAGCTCGAGTTTGTACTCGTTTATTTTGTGTGCGCGCACCTGGGCGCTTCCACATGGTGGTTAGCTTTTGCGCTGTAGGATGTGCCAAACACGTGACAAAAAGCAGTGGCATCATTCCTTTTTTTCCTCTCTACGATTACTGAAGTCCGAACGACACATTTGACGGAAAGCGTGGGTGCGAGCTGTGTGCTGTGTAAAACAGCGCCTTCAGACAACAGCCATCAGACAGCAGGAGGATTTGTGGATGACATTTCATCGTTGGTAAGTAAAGAGGCTAGCCTGCTGTCTAGAGCTTCTAGAAGTTTTGTTATTTGTGCTGCCCACAGCGTTTGTGAGCATGCATATTTTATCAACTTGGGGGACCTGTCTCAATTTTCTGAGCACCCAGAGTGGGCAGCTAACATGTTTGCTTTCAGAGGAC
>JABSTT010002072.1:0-53833 GCA_013339685.2 Hyalomma asiaticum
TTACAAAAATGCCTGTTGACATTGAGTAGACACCCTATGAACTTTCTATTGATGTACTGACAGTCGACAGACTTTACACTGTAGTAACACTTGTTCGTAGAACGTCTAAAGACCTACTACTTACTTCTGTATAAAGAATTGTTTAGCTAGAACTCTAGGACTTCTCTCTTACTTCTGTATAAGAATATTCTAACTACACTGTCGAAAAGGCCCCCTACTACTTTTGTAAAAGAATATTCTAACTACACTGTCAAGGCTTCCTACTTACTTTTGTAATAAAGAATTTTTAGTCATCACATATAATACTTCCCGCTTAATTCTGTATAAAGAACGTTTTAAATGCATCGTCAAATGGCTTCGTTCTTACTTCGATATAAAGACTATTTTAAATGCACCGGTAAATTGCTTCAGTCTTATTATTGTATAAATAATTTAAGCAAACCATCAAATTATTTCCTTCGGAATTTCGCATCAAGAACTTTCTTTTCTGAAAGTGAGAAGTCGTAGAACGTTTAACCTGTACACTGAGCGATTCTTTGATATTTCCCGCAGGACATGTTGATGATTGCAGCTGCACTTGCTGAACACAAAGTATATGTCGCCTACAAGTGCACCAGAGCTAACTTGTTCGTCACGCGTAATGTAAGCTCCTTTTGCACTTAAAAATAACATGAGAGATGTTAATCAATTTTCCATTTGTCAAGATAACTAGTATAATTGAGACAGCCCCGCAAGCACTGTTCTAGTGGGCACTCCTAACGTCTTTCCAGACTTTCACCTTCACGTATACTCTCTTTTTTCTGCAGTTCAAACTAACAGATGACACACTTCTTTGATACGGCCGCCTTGCACAAAGATTCAAAGACCAGCACTCGCCCAAAAGGGTCCGAGCTGACCCCGAAACGTTCGGTTTTTGCGTTTCAGGTAAAAAAAAAAGAAACGAAGCAGGGGCCTACGCTGGTGTCATCTCGTTTCAACACTAACATTATATTGCTTAACCAGACAGATTTGTGGCAGCTGTTAACGTTTAGTATGTGCTTTGCTCGCTGGCAAAAAAAAAGAAAACAACGTAAAACAGCAACAATAGCTCATCTTGCTACCAGCATGGAGCAGTGAATTGCTATCGCACATAAGCTGGTACAATCTCATAATGAGTTAATTGCGCGGCTTTCATACTTCTCTAATTCCCGCAGATTCCCTTTTCATAACAATCTGCCACATAAAGGCCCTTGTGGATATTATGTTTAAAGCTTTGTGCAGGCTCATTTTTTCCCGAGCATTTGCTTTGTGGCTCGCACGCTCATAAAATACACGGCTAGCTGCTTTCCTTGTGTGTGCGCGTAAGTATGAACACATGCGTGTAGCCGTCAAGCGTGGCAAGCACACTTGTTTCGAAGATGTCAAATAATTCTGCCTTCTCAAAGTTTGACCAGGCGGAATTATAGCGATAACATCAGTAGCAGTAATACTGCATGTGAAGCAAAAGAAAAATAAACGCGCATCGAAGACTTCGCGGATGTCAGTTTTACTCAGCAATGGTAAAACCAAGGTCGTTCAAAACGACCTTCCAAACCGCGCCTTTCGGCACGGTTTGGAAGGCACGGTTTTGTTCACGCTGGCACATGCTGCGTGAACAAAATTCCTGAACCAGTACTACTAGTTTGCAAGAGGAGCAAGTCCGATATTCCCCACCCCCTTCCCCCGATGCGGTTCCTCGAATATCCATTGTGCCAAAGCTCTCCGTCCGCTGTTGGCGCACAGCGAGGAAAGGGGTGTTGAGAGAGGGAGAACGGCGTGCACGTGCTGTGTCTCCGGCCTGGCAGTTTTGCTTGGACATGCCGTGTGTCGGGGATGCCAGCCCAAGCCGTTGAGTTTTTCGACATGTGTGAGCTCCTGGATATATTCTTCGACATGTGTTAGTGCCTGGATATGAGTGGCCCAAACTATGTGGTGTTGCCGAAGGGCGAAGCTGTTAGGATGTGCTTTAGGCAAGAAAACGGACACCCGGTACAAGCCCTCCACTGTTTTAAGCCAAGATCGCTGCAACCTGCATACAGCAAAGACAAGGCCAAGTAGTAACTACTTCTGCGTCTCGTTGGACTTCTGTTATATCTTCTCACCAGTCATGAACTATTTCCAGTCTTGTATGTTCTGTTAGTGTGATGCGCTTGAATATTTTCTTTTGCTCACACATTTCTATTTGTTGTCGATCGAAGAGGCTTATGTTGTAAGTTTTCCTGCATAATTATTCGTATAATTCTCTTCGTTGATATACCTTCAGCCTAGCAGTGTGCACGCGTGTACCTCGGAATGCTGATTTATATGTGCGAAGCCTATCTGACAGCACATATTGCTTATGATACAATGCCACGTGTCTGCGGTTGGTAGTAAATTACTACTAGAATGAATTTCAAGTTAAATGACACTGTCTTTTCTTATTTCCTTTTTATCAATTAATTAACTTTCTTATAGTTGAAATACTCGTGAACAAATAATACTTCTATGCGAATGTGTTTGTGAGGCTAAATCAGATCTGCTTATTTTAATAATCTATTTATCTAGCCGCCTTGTGCTAAGTAGAGGCTGCTTTACATTGCCTATTTTAATGTTTACTACCTGATGCTCTCGTCTATTGTTCTTACTGCTGTGTACCAATTAAGGATAATAAATTATTTATTTTGCTACTTCTTCGTATCGTATTTTGCTTATGCTTGGTTGTACAACTCGTTCACACATATCGACAGAAGCTGTCACGGGTAACATATGTCGGTATAGAACATTCTGAGAATGTGAACAGTGTGTCCATGAACATGCCTCACTAGATATATTAACCAATTGTTAAAAGGGTATACTGAGACAAATGTTTGTAGATGATCCACAGAAAGTCTACAAACATTTTGGCAGTATGTTCCTAGGGCGTCAAAAGACAAATGTTCATAGGGCACTGGTAGAAAGTAAGCAGACAGCCTATGAACACGCGTCTATGTACTGTTGGTGGCCAATTGTTTCCAGAATGCCAACAAGCAGTCAGTAAAGAAGTACACAGACCTTTGCTAGACACCCTGTAGGTTGTTGGTAGGTTCTAGTAACAATTGTCTTTAGATATGTTTCTAGGGTGTCAAAAGAAAAAGGATTATAGGACGTTAATATGAAGTCAGCAGACACCCTAGAAACAGGTGTCTGTTGAAAGTTGGTGGCCAATTGCAGGCAGGGTGCCCACAGGAAGTCGGTAGAGAAGTATGTAGACTGTTGCTAGACAGTCTGTTAGTTGTTGGTATGTTCTAGTAACAATTGTCTGTAGACATTCAATTTAATGCTACTAGAAATTTTTGTAAGGGTAGATAGATAGATAGATATGCTCAAAGTTGCTGAAGTTCGCTAAGCAATGCTTCGCATTTCAAACAGGTAGGTGCACACCGAATAGGATGCGCCGGTGTGTTGCACATCAACCAAACCTGCGCCCCTTCCACTCCGTGAGGATGATCGAAAAGGGCGTGTCTGTTGGTTGCGCCGAGTCAATCATCCCGAACAGGTCGCCCGTTCTTCTTTATTTCCTTAATTAACTAATTATTTCTTTCACCATTCCTCTTTTTCTTTCTTTCTTTCTTTCTTTCTTTCTTTCTTCCTTTCCTTGTCTTAGCACGCTTGACTAGTTACCGTAGTGCCGCACAGCGGATTAATGTTCAGTTTGGTTTGTTAAGGAGCTCCATAATGTCGCCTTCCATGCTCTTCTTTCTTTCCCTGTCTCTTAGTTCCTTGCTTTGCAATTCACGCTTTGGAAATGCGGCCGGCACGGCGGGGATCGATCTCTAAACTTCGAGCTCAACACCGAAACACACACGTGCACCCATAAACACACACACGTACACCCACTCCCCACAGGAACTGAAGTTTTTCGCGCCTCGCATGGTATACTTCTCATCACGCACTGCAGCGTGACATTGAACATCAGACGGTGAATGATCGAGTTATAACTGTTTTGCCGTCATTATTGTACCGGTAAACTCTACAAAAGCCAGCCGTGATAACAGAAGCTTGATTCTTGTATATGGAACCAAGCACTCGTGTGCAACATGCACGCGGTGATGCCGTATAGTTGTGTAGTGGGAAGAGGAGTCCGCCTAGCAATCGATCATCATTATTTTGTGATAACTCTACATGAGGAGCCCGCGTAGTTATGATTCCGAAAGAAAATGTGGACAGAATGGTACAAAGCGTCTGTCATGCTGTCGAATATTTCAAGTAGTGCATGCCTAAATTGTTCAAGGCGTATTGGCCTATCGGATAGGGCCATACAGCGGTTCACAGGCCAATCACGTTGGCACTATGAATTGTAGCTACTTTATTATAAAGAAGTTCGCCATTACATAAACCTTTAGCCCAACAGAGAGAACAAGCCAGAGGTCGCTCTAGGGGACATCGGAAAATTCCACGCATGCGTAGTAATATTAACGTCAACCGGATATTATTTCGATGCTATTGCGCTGCTCAAGCTCAATTCAGAACACTAATTTCTCAGGAGACTGCTGTTCGACCCATGGTGTACCTCGGTAGGGACAATGCTGCCGGAAGCACTCCTACCAAGTCCTGCCAAGCCAGCGTTTGGTGTAAAGACCTGCTCAGGGCTGGTGAGTTCGTCTACACGGCACTTACCCTAATCTGCACTTACCCTACCCTCATCGTTACGCTGTCACCATAATGGCATTGGACATTAAATCTATTCAGCCACTTGTAATCATAATGACGCCATTTTGGATGCAATACCACACAAGGCGATCCATAGACTTAACTTTTTCTTTGCTGTAATGCAGCAAAATTTTGTAATGTTCAATGTAGGAACTACGACCAGTGAATTATATACCTTTGGTATCCTGAATGGCTGCTTTGAGAGTTAATACTTCAGGAAGGTTAGTACAAAGAGAATCTTAGTAGAGCAGAAAAGTCAAGACCGCCTTGTACATCCTTGTCGTGGAGGGGTTCCACATTTGATTGGTGCACGTGACAAAGCTACAGCGAAACTGCTTCACATACGGAAGTTGGAGGCCACACTTGTGGCTATACTACGAACGCATGCCCTGTATGCAACGAAAGCATCAAATACGTTCGTATTGAACTTTAGCCGAAGATTTGAATCACGTATTTTGCTGCGATACGTTTTAGCGTCTTCTAGAGCGCACATTTGAACGTCTTCTAGAATTTCTGAGATAATGCGAGAACGCGTTATTACGCGCGTATAAAAACCGGTGCATTTAGCCGTTTGTCAGTCTTCCCATCGACCGACGGCTGTTCACGCCGTTATTGCTGTGCATTGTTATTGGCTTCGTTTTGCTGGGCACAAGTTCGCCTAATAAACAGTTCGCCTGACATCGCTTGATTTCTTCTTGCTTCGTCTTGAGTTCTGCGTGCGTCACGACCACGTGACAATGTGTTAAATGCTGTGTGTCGTAGACATGGTACCGAAGAGCCAGATTTTTATAACAAATGGCGAACAGGATAGTAAGTCTAACTCCCGTTTGTCTACAAATTATAAAAAGCATTGCGAAATTAAGACATCGGTGTAGAAGCTGTACAAAAGAAGGCATGTTCAGAGTTGTATACTACATGATATAGGAGCATAGCTCTTTTATACAATCGAATTATACCATGACTGTAGTTACTGAACCTCTTTCAAATACAGCGAGAAATATGGAAACAGTACGTTTGCGCATTGTGAGAGTCAAGCATAGGGTAAGTCAAGCACAGGGTCGCGCACCAAATTTGTCTCTTATCCGCTGCTAATCTTCCTTTCGGCCGACGGTATTTTTTCTGCACATGGTCTCTTTCGTGAACGTCACTGTTCACACTTGTTACAGTTAAAAATTACTTCTAAAGTACATAATTAAAAATATGGAACTTTTGTGTCACCCACTACGTGAATCCCCAGAAATCAATGTGTTACGCAATATTAAAGTTCGGTGCGCTTGTTTACAAATGTTCCTCTTATGTACAATATTCTTACGTTCGGGATCTCCTAGCGAGTTGGAATGCGATAGCGGTGGTGCCCTTTTAACCTCTCTCATGGTACCAAGGGGAAGGAGGAAAGACTGAAGCACAATAAACGACAGCGAAAGCATGTATGGTCACACGGTAGCGCAGCAACAAGCAAAGCGCCTGCTGTCGAGAGGATTCAATAAGTGGCGATCGTTTTTCGTCGCATTTCCGCTTCATATTCCTGGTGTCTGCTACAGCAGTTGGACAATGTTGCCCTGCAGCAGGCCGGGTCTGCGTGAAGCCACACGGTCGATTTGTATCGAAGACCAGATCTTGGAGAAGAAAAATCTTCGGCGTTGCTGACGATAAATAGTGTTCTCTACGTTATTCAGGCATATGCAGGGGAACAAGACATAGCCTATAAGAGGGAAATATAAGAAATGTGAAGATGCCACTGCAACGTATCTTACTCCAAGAACAATTTCAGAAACATTTTCATAAGCTGCTTTTTGCTGCGCAAGTGATTCATCAAATTCGATCGTAGTGGAACTGCTTAAATTGGGATGTTCTCTCACTGGCCATATGTAGTAGCATATTGCGCGCAAATCTCTCTACAAGCTATTGGTGGGGCCTCTGAGGCTATGAAGGTGATGCTCAGCCTTCAAAGGCAGCAGCAACGCAAACGAACCCTGAGGGCAATGTCGCAAGCTCGACTATACCAACCACATATGGATCACGCCTTAATACGAAAACAAGAAAAAAAACCCGAACAAAATATAGCAAATATGATAAGAGTGTGCATATATGGTGGGTATGGTGCTGGATTGCTGACCCTCAGGTGACGGGTTCGATCCCTGCCGCAGCATACGCGTTTTCAATGGAGGCGAAGATCTAGAGGCCTGCGTGCAGTGCGTTATCAGTGCTTGGTGAACAACGCCTGGCAGGCAAAATTTTCGGCGCTCTCCTGTACGGCGTGCCTCATAAACATATCATGATTCTGACCCGCGAAGCAATGACAGTTAAAGCTTGCGCAACCTCTGAAAAGTAAAACGAAAAGGCAATTTCTCCTTGTTTAGCGCAGATGCAGCTACGTGTTTCCATGGCGCAATTTTTCTTTCCATTACTATATTTGCTTTCCAAACTAGAAGAGAAGCTCACGGGAAGATTCGAGAAGCTCACGAGAGAAGCTCACGAGAAGCTCACGAGAAGCTCACGGGAAGTTCATTCTTTTCTTTCTTTTTCAATCTTTAATGCCTTATTTTTATCTTTCTTTTCTTGAATCTACCTTTCTTTCCTCTCTTCTTAAGTGCTGCTTTACCGCTTTCTTTCTTTCCTTCTTTCCTTGCTTCTTTTCCTCTTTCCTTCCTTCCTTCTTTTTTCGCACTTGCTGCTTGCCCACTGCACTGAATGTATTAAATAAATCGGGAAACGAGCCCTAACTTTTGGGTAAACTCACGCCAAATACAAAGCCCCAGTCGCGTTCTACTGTCGTTGCTTCGATCATAGGTTGGCTTAACCAGGCGTGCTCAACCTGTAGCACACAAAAGCTAGAGTAGCTCATGGAAATGGTTTGAAATGATCGCGAGTATTTTGCTCTGCAAGCGCAAGTGCATACCTCCAAAGCAAATACAAGGATCAAGATATACCTTACACAACGCATAGCGCCTGACAACGTCTCGCTAAATTTGAAATGGAGACCGCTTGCGTGGTGCGTTGCCGCCGCGTGGTTTTCTCCGCGCTGTTGCGTGCTTGTCTTTACTCTCCCTGTACCAGCGTGCTCACGTAGAAAGGGGGCAGGGGGGGGGGGGGAGGACGGGGGCGTGGAAGAGGCGACACAGCACGGATGAATGGGAATTGAGATTTTCCGTCCTCCTTACGCGCTAAGTGGCCCTGCAGTCTACCCAGTGGTTAACAGAACTTCTCGGTGGAGTATATTTATCGGTGGTTAAGCGCGACTCCTACGTTCCCCTTTTCTTTCGAGCAGTGGTAAAAAGCAAGCGCAGCAGTGACCGTTGTCGATGTCGCCTTCTGCGGCATAAGTATTTCTCGCAGAATATTGCACAAGAAGGTGACATATTAAGCGACAGTGCATTTCATCACGTGGTTTCATGTGTAGAAGGCGCCCGCGAGTCCGTGGACCTGAAGCATCTAAATTCCCCCGGGGCTGATCTCAGGCTTTACTGAACGATTTCGTCACGCTGGGCATTGAGAGGCCCAGGAAGATAGGCAAAGGTGGCACGCAAAAAAGGAAGGTCATCGACACGAATCCTCGCTCTGGGATTCTATCGGTATGCGTTGAAACGCGGAATAGAGCACGTTTCCCATAGTACGGCAGTTGTCCACCCGTGCAAACTTATGCATCTATGATGGCGCCGGAATATCGGAGGCCTTATGGATTATACATTTTATAAACAAACAGGAGAACTGATGTGTATATGTCGCTCAATTATGGAACATGTCAATGACATGCGTATGCTTCAATGTCCAATACTTTACAGCTCTGAGCCGAGTTGTTCCCCTGCATTTTAATTTTTTTGCTAGAAGTCCGCTAAGTGCAGTTGCCTTTGCTTGATGAGTGAAACGGAAAAATTGCAGCAGCTTCACGCTAGCTGTGCGAAGTCTGAAGGAACATCGCAGGCTGGGCTACAACCCCCAGCTAAAGATGCCTTATAGCTCACTCCCTATTGCTTTCATCTTCTTTCATCCATCTTTCCTTTTTATCTTTATTCTGCACTCCCCTAATTTTCCCTGCTCTTCACCCTTACTACTCTTCCCACCCCTTGCTATAGTAGACTGCACATATAGTGCACATATAGGCTATAGGCTATAGTTTACCCTCTCACCTCCTCATGATTTCCGTAACTCATCCTTGCACCAGTCCTCTTCGCCCTCACTTTAATTTGCCATCCCCTTGCTGAATTATCCTTACAAGGCTATGCCATGCCTCAACCTCTCCCCTCGTCCTCTTCTCCACACCCTCACGTGACTTTCCTGCCCCCTTGCTTTATTATTCTATGCATGACTATGCTATGCTAAGAGCTTCTTAACGCATACCCGCTTTCTGTGGTGCACGAACAATCGTACACACCGCTGTCCTATGCTATGCTATGCATGCCCCCTCCTCTCCCTCACGTACCTTTCCCCTCAATTGATATACGCTAATATACATGGGTATGCCATGTTAGGAGCCCATAACTGCTTTCTGTGATGCATAATCGCCGAAGTTTAGCGTCGAGCGCAGCAGTTTTGCCAAGCTTTAACAGCTGGTTAGGCTGCTAAGAGTATTCTGATACATATTCACGTCTAAAATAAAGTATTACCATTTCTAACATCCACAGGAAATGTGGGGTGCTACTTTCTCCCTGTCTTGTCCTCATAGGAGTAATGCCAGCACTTACCGTGTCAAATCACTTTGTGACTATAGTGGCATTACACGTGTCATAAAGCGACAGCATACACGGCGTTATTATCGCGATATTTTCAGCTCTGTCAGTTTTTCATTGTGTGAATTAAATGAAGTATATCTTTTTCATTATCAATGGCGCCAGCACCTTGCCACATTATGTTCATTCCGTTGGCCATCAGGAAAGTGGAAGACGAGGTTGTACATAAACTGGCACGAATTCAAGTAAGACATCGAAAAAAAATTTCTTTAATAGAAGGCAATGATTCCATTTACCACTTCTATAGAATATATTATATCAAGTCGTGAGTTTTCTGCAGAAAAGGGCCAATTACCCTAGTAATATTTAATTACAATGAACTGAATGGACGACAAGTTGAGCTTGACGATGTCGGCTTATGAGCCACACGCAGAATGAAAAAAGAAAACGGTGTGCGGCTCCTTACCGCTTCTGATATACGAATAGGCACCGCACGTGACTAAATATAGTTCAAGCCTATCCAAGACAACAAGAAATGCCACGAAACTGCAGTGGCTAGTGCCATAAAGGACACTAAATGGCACATTAGGACGACCTAAATTATACTTCCTCGGATATTTATTTCATCCATTGTGGATTTATGCGTTGTCCTCATTATTTAGACTATGCGGCCCTTCAATCCATGAAGCGAGAAATATACACATACAAGGTTGACAGCAGAAGTATACATATCCAGGGCGCTTCAGTCAAACGGCGCCAAACCACGTAAAAAAGAAATGCTCGAGCACATTACGCTAATGCAGCCGTATATAGCGGTAATGTTTACTGGCGTGTTCTCAAATGAGCTCAGGTAAATGTTGTTCTTATTAATTATCAACATGTAAAGTGTTGCCCTAAGTGCAAAATGTCCACGGGGGCCGTTTTAGAGCATGCTGGTGCCCGGATAATATATTTTAATGAGAACAGGTGCAGCGACTTCTAAGAAAACGCGCGAGATTTCTGAGAGCATTATCTGACATGCGCGCATCGACATTAGCAGCTTCGAACATGCAACGATCGATCGATGGACGATGTACACAGAGAGACAAATTGATTAGATGTGATTGCACGTTTCGTGGTCACGACCTGTTTATACCGCGTGTATCTTCGATGATGGTGTCGTAGGACGTTTCATAGCGCAGGATATTAAGGCGCACAAGGGCCTAGTCCCCTTTTTGAAATCTCGCTCACTTTCAGTTGACGGGAAAAATTAAAACCGCTGCACTTATTGCTATAAATATACTTTATCCGGACGCTAACTACCGAGCTCTAAATTTATCCCTCGGACCTTTTACGTGTAAAGCAATAGCATAAATGATGGTGAATTATCACGTCTTATTTAAAGAACTCAACCCATTTAAATATAATCTCTGCTGATCGGAGCGACGGCAAACAACGTCGTTGCGTTCTCGTAACGCGTACGTTGATTTCTTCTTTAAACGTTCTCGAAAGTGAAGTTAAACATTCTGTATAATGAATACTTCGAGACACATGGGACTAGCAGCACGCGCACGCGGAGATCAGCTGTGCGTAAAAGACGAAGAGGAAGCAACGTTCACCGTTCGAGGCCGCGCGATACGCCACAGCAGTTAAAGTATCGGCCGCTACCTCTGCCTGATCGCAAATTCCTCAGGAAGTCTCCAATGACGGGCCGGTGGCATCGAAGGCATCATCGGCGGATCGGCATCGCCGAACCAGCTTCGTCGCTGTTCATGGGACGTCCCGTGGACGATGATACCCAGGACGGGACTCCCCCGGTTAGCATTGCCTCCGGTTGCCTGGGTGCAGCAACGAGTACTACAGTCCTCGCCGCCTCTTCCAGCACAAGTGCCACCATGACGTCATTTCGGAATGCTCTCTGCAGACAGCAGCAGCTGCAGTTCCGGTCAGCGAGCTCCGCCGGCATTGGTGCTTGGGAGCAACAGTCTAGGATCCTGAGGAGCAGTGATGACTGAAAGGTGCGTTCACAATTTTTTTAGCCTTGCGAGAGAACAGTAGCAATGGCATCAATATTACTCGAAGTACCAAGGTGTGTAAAGCTCATCGCGAAGTGCCGCGTCGTTGGGTTGGCTAACTTCAGCGTGCGTGCGAATATTGAACGCAAAATCTGTTCCGCGGAGATGTAACAGTTATGAATTATGACAAGACATTTTGTTGTATGCAGTGATCGCAGTCACGCGTGCTGAATTAACAGTGAGGAAATGTAGCAACCGGTGCCTCGTGAAACTTATAAAAGGTGCAGCTTACTCAATTATTCAAAATCGAATAATCTATAACAAAATTTTTGGTTGTCCTTACTCGAGCATATTCCCACATGGTCCTCGACGTACGCTGGCGAATACGTAAAAAAAATGTGATTTGTGTGATTTGTCAGGCGTAAGGTAATTATTCCGGATATAAATATGGATATCTGAGGTTTAACGTTCCAAAAGCACCATCTGATTATGAGAGACGCCGAATTGGAGGACCCCGGAAATTTCGACCACCTGGGGTTCTTTAACGTGCACTGACATCGCACAGCACATGGGCCTCAAGATTTCGCTCACCTCGAAATTAAGCCGCCGCCGCCTGGATACGATCCCCGTATATAAATATTGTAGTACCGTGAAACACGCGTGCTGAAATGTAAATCAAGTTGCATTTCCATGTTTGATAAGCTTGCCAAACAATTATTAGTGAAGATATCTTTGCCATTTTAAAGCGACACATATTGCATCTACTCTAAAATCTCGATTAAGCACGCCCATACTCTTAGCATGGTAACCGTTAGTTTATTTTTTGGGTGCACACAAATCTGAAAATATGTTCCTTTATAAAGGTTAACTATAGTAGAGGAGCATATTTTCACATTTCTGTGTACCTATAAAATAAGCTAAAGTTACCGTGCTAAGAGGGTATTCATGCCGAGCCATAACCGAAGAAGGCGATAACATTGTAAAATGCAATTTTCGTCGAACTAGAGGGAGCTAGAATGCTTCCCGGTTGCTCGAAATGGACGGACGAATTTGACCAGCATCATTTCCTAGCGTGAATTTAATTGTTGCTTGGGCCAGCAAATTATATGATCGATTTTAAGGAGTCATTTAACGTCTTTAAGAGCAGTGACGTCGAATAAAACCTGTAAATGCACCTATTCCACAGGTATTAATGAAAGCAACCGCTTTGCATTCGTTTTAACTCCGGCAGTTACGCCGCCATTATTAATTGTGGTCCACGGCAGAGGAAGGTTCTCCGCCTAGAAATGTCTCAAATTATCGCTTCCTCAAGTAGAGGGGGGGTGCTTGCTCGGGAGATAACGGTACATTACAATCGGATGCAGGTCAAGAAAAAAATTGCCAGACCCCCGTGCAGTGGGAATCAAGGGAATGCGAAGCACGCATCAGGAACGTAAAATGGGTTTGCATTGTTGTCTCGCTATACCGAGTTTGACGGGGAGCCGCCGCCGCTTTTTCCTTGATCTGCACAGGAGCAAAATAGAAACTCGTTTTAACATGATAGTGTTTTATGCCGGGGTCCACCAAGAAATGAGTGACGTACTTCTTGTAACGGAAGTGGATCTTTGAAAATAAACGAACTTGCATTCATATTGAAAACGTTCAGCGCAAGCATCTCGAACCTACTTTCAACAGGGATTCGACGAAAGGACGTGGAAGCTCTACCGATGCACCACCGCAACATCGCGGATACAAGGAACAGATGGGCCTTACATGTTCATTTAGAGAAATAGCGCTTTAGAAGTTACATTTATTTGTCGTCCGGCCTAAAGCAAAGCTTTTTGGTACGTTGAACTATGGTGTTAACAAACCAAATTACACTTAAATTAACATGACCTGCTTTATACTGCACTCTGAATCACTTAGGTTCGCTTCGGTGGTAGCGCCATCTAGGAACGGTAGACAGAGCGAAGCAGATGGTCGTGCTGAATCGCGCCGGCAGTCAGCACTTCGGTAGTGTTCGCGCCTCGACGGCCGAGGAAGTTAGGGCCGTGGTGGCGTCGTAACGGCACGTTCCTGGGGTAAAGTACGAACGCAGCCGCAACAAAATTTGTCTTCCTTGGCCAGGTGTGTTGAGCTGCGACGCGCACTGCTCCAGGATCGCAAAGACGGCCGTCGACAAGCAAGTGATTGGCCTTTCCTTGCAGTGGGCTGTGTTTTCACAAAACGATCCGCTGACAACTCCGTCGGTTTCTCTTTCGAGGCGTCACCATCTTCGGACAATCCTCGTTTATACAGGCTTGCGCAGGTCTCTGGCGCGTGCAATTCAGTCTTTGCAGAGCAATGTGAGTCGCTCGAAAACTTGCCCTCGGTGTACAACTGTCCAGAATCCCTGTGCCGTGTGGGGGTGCGACTGATGTTTAGATTTAACGTGTTCACATGTGCACAGTACATCTTCCGCACCTCGATTCACCAGAATTGCCGCTTATGCATTCCACAGCTTCGCGAAGACAGGTTTCACTTTCGTGTAATACAGATTTCTATGGCAGAGGGATCAACCACAATTTTTTCACCTTCGGAAATCGCACTTTTTCAGAATTCGTAGTTTCAACAAGATAAAGGCGTATTTGAGAAACAAGTGATTATAAAGACTACGAAATCCAAAGGCCTTGTTTGTACAAAACAACGAGACGTATAAAAATAGTTTAGATACTCGCAGGTGTGCTTCTTCGACGAGTATTTAAGAACTACGCTCTATCTGCGCTTTCACAGGAGTAGCAGTCCAGGAGAGTAAGTGCGTCATGACGTTTTAGCGTTTAGCATAGCCCAAAGATACTAATACCATAATAAATTGTCAAGAGAAACAGTATGGCAGGCTGAGCGCTAAGTTCCAACCTATCCTTTATTTCTTCACTCCGAAGCCGCACACAGCGGACTACTCACCCCGTTGGCGTATGGTTTATCTTCGCAATGACGATATGATCACTTAGCGGACCAGTCGGAACTTGATACTTTCAGCTCCTATTCCATCCTATGAATGTGAACGACCTGCGAAGCGGTGAGCGGCGGCAGAGTCAGTCTGACTTCGTACGTCATGCAGGAATTCATGGTCTTGTAGCACATGTTGGCTTATTGGTTCACGCATAAGTTGGATCTTGTACTTGCGTACACTTCAAAACCTACTTTTATGGCACGAACTGACGGATGAAGCTTTTACCTGGTTAATTTATAGCAACGTTATAGGGTACGAGGCAGACAGGCCACGATCTCCTGTAGCCGAACCGCGGAATTAAGGTTACGAACCTGGCACTTTCGCCGTCGAGCTTCAGGAGAATACACTTGGCTAATGTTGTAAAGCTTAAGATTCAACGAATCATATGCAGCTCATTACCGCATTAGGGCTGTTCGTTTCGCGCAATGTTGCGACTGGCCAAGCTATGGATAGTTGCGCTGTAAAATAAAGGCGGAAGGAGTTGTCAAGATTAACGAGACGCCAGCATCCTGCAAATTTGCTGAATGGCTTGGTACTGGTGAGTGCGGCCAGAACTGGGTTAAAAAAGACAGGGGGCGTGCTTCCAATCGGTGCCAATGTGGCGCCAATAATGTAAAGTTGTTCGAAAAAGGGAGGGAGGCGCTTGCATGAGTGGGAGCGCCTGATCGATATATATATATATATATATATATATATATATATATATATTACAATTACGACGTCGTAGTTGGGAGGACGTTTAGTCGGTGCGGGGGCTCAGTGGTGAACCACCAGCACAGCTGATACACGTTGATGATCGTAGCTAAGAGCGACAAAGATAACAAAGCGCGTGGTGATGGTGATAGAAATATGAGGAATATGTGCGTAATATAAACGACCGCACTGATTTTCCCGGCTTGAAAGCAGGCATGATCCTTCCCGCCCGTCAAATTTAGAGGAGCGCCGCGTGAAGAACTTCATTCGATTGATGTGGACAACGTCGGCTTTGCGGTAAAGGCCGTTTGTGGAAGCGTCAAGAGCCGTCACGCGAAAGTTCACCGGGTGAAGTTTGCTCTAGAACTAGGTAAGGACCGATGCAGCGCTGTTGGAACTGAGTTTCGCGCAAACCACATCTGCCAACGCGAGTCAGAAGCTGGACCTCCTCGCGCAGTCAAAATGACAAAACAAAAACACACATTCGTCAAAATACAGAGCATCGCTTTTGCTTACTTTGCTCAAAGTTCATTAATTAGCTAGAGATAGCATTGCCATCTAGGAGCGTTCGGACCTTCATGTTCGTAATCATTATTTCACTAGGCTTTCGTGCAGCGTCCTTCTTTCACACTTATTACTGAAATGAGGCGTCATTCTGATTTATATTTATTTTGTGGTTACAGCATTCAGGCCCATCACCAAGCTGGCCTTTCTCGATATTAAGTTCCCTGGGGGTCGAAGAAAGCTCGCAGACAGCCACACCGCCTCAAGCGCCCGCAGCGTCGTGGAGTGCCTTGCACCGACGGAACTGCGGGTTTCACATCGGCCCATCACTTCCGGACTTGCGGCCGCAAAAGGCGCATGTCCAGCTTGCTACGCGAACATCTGTCGTCTTTACATTCCAGGGATATAATTATTTTCTACTACATAGGCTGTTATGTATCTTCGGTAAAATAATTAAATTGCGTATTGATGTTGAAGCGGTGAGCTCTTCACATGTGCATTTTACCAGTGCTCAGCAAGAGGAAATTTCGATAAGTACTGAAATGCGATGCATCTTTCACCCGCTTTTACTAATGAGTCAAAGCTGAGAAATTGCCCGCTGAATTCTTGATTTTACGATTTGCCGAAGTCGAGTGTATCAGCCTCCGGCTGATTTATGAATCACTTGGAGATGTGCGGACGAGCTGATGTCAGCAGGCGACAACTATTTTAGCCAGGAAGCATGTGATTCATGCAAAAATCAACGCATTTTCTAAGGACGGCGTAATGCGGGCGTGCCGGATTCAAAGCCGGACTAGCCAAGTGCCTTAAATCGAGAATTGTGCAACATTTCGTCTAAAAGGATGAAAACGTTCATCCTGTTATGAATTCGATGATATTTTTTGGGTGCAGTAATTTATAATATTCGAATGGATCTCTAAAACTAGGGAACGAGCAAAGCCGTTACTGCTGCTGAAACGTGTTCAGCGATAACAAGTCGCGCTCGATGGCACTTTTTACGCGCAATAGGTGGCTGTATCGAATGCCCATGAATAAATCGCCTGTTAAGGGCGTCTCGAAATTCTGCACCGTTTTCCTTGCGCGAGGGGGAAAGGTCGCTGTGCTGCTGACATGCCGTAACCAATGATCGTAAATACGTAAGAGCACGTAAGGTACTGTGTAGTGTACGTCCTACTAATTTGTATGTCGTGAAAGTGGTCGCTAGGGTAATTTCAATAACATCACGCTGAAGACTTGCGGTTGACTTCTGTGTCACTCCATTTGTAGACAAGGTGGTATTTTTCTGACGCGTAGTGCTTTGACGTGCGACCTTGATAACAAGTATATTGCTGACACAGTTCGTGCTAAATGTGGGCATGAGGCCGAATTTGAGATTTGAGAAAGGTTGTGACGCTAGGTCTTCGAGGTATCCCCTTTGTAATTACCTCGGCAGCCAATCGTTGCCAGTATCCCCAGAATTATGCAACCTCGAAGGACACTGTGCATCTTTCGCTTGGCTATTCCTTACTATTTCTTATTCAGTCCAATAATTATCACTATGTGATTATAGAACTTTTAGTCACATAATTTAAATCCTAAATGCTCACAAAGAAAGTAGTGGAATGGGATAATTAGCGTCTTCACAAAGGAATTCCGCGATAATCGTTAGCGATGTCTTAAATTTACTGTATTCTAAGAATTTTCGAGAGACTGAAAAAGGAGTATAGTGTAATCTTTAATGTTAATTTGCGGTGCTTATATAATTAGTGCGATTTGAACAATATCCTTTACACGTATAAATAAAAGTAATTCAGAGTGAAAAAATTTGATGTATTGTGCTGCTGCTTCATACACAAACACCTGCATTACACTTGCCTATAAAGCCATGTTAATGGCACATGTGCTAAGGCCTCTACCTGTACCTTTTGTCTTTTGCACCCTACGGTAATTCTTGCCAACCCTCCTGTCAACGTGCCCAATGGTCGCCCGCCTTGTTTAGACCATAGTGTAATCTCAGCGGGCGCACAATCCCTCTTATGTCATCTGACGCATTTGAATAAAGCGTATTGAAAATATAAGAAATGTTCTCTTGTCTCGTCTACACCAGAAAAGGAACAATTTGGTGAAGATACCAGACCATATCTGCTTAAATAATAGATCAGATTGGAATGAGAAAACGTAGTCTAGTCATTGCATCATCAGCAGCCTGTCTACGCCCACTACACGACAAAGGCCGCTCCCATAGATCTCCACTTATCCCTGTCCTGTGTTAACTGGGCCCAATTTATCCCGCTAACTTCCTGATTTCTTCTGCCCTCCAAACTTTCTGCCGCCCCCTGCCAGGCTTGCCTTGTCTATGAATCCTGCGACAGCTCGTTCCCGCGTGGTGATTACGACTTGAACTAAACTCGTTTGACCTAATTGGCCATCCCAGTGGTGGTTCAAGCTTGAAAGTCTCTTGAAATGCAGCTTTTCTCAAATTGGTTTTCTCGCCAAGATACTTTTTTGCCCCACAGGTTTGGTCTAGTGTCTACACCACTTAGCTGCGGATCTGAATGTAGCGGCATCGTATCCCGGCCGTCGAGGTTGCCTCTCGGTAGGAGCCAAATGTTGAGTCCCTAGCGCTGTTCGATGTCAGTGCAAGTTAAACAACCCCAGGTGGTCGATATTTCCGGGCTCATCCAGTACAGCGTCTCTCAGAATCACATCACGGTTTTGGGACCCAAATCCCCATAAAACAAAAGATTTCTTCGCCTTCGCCTCCTTCCTATGATGTTTGGTTAACTTCCTTTTCCAGTTCTCATGGCTCGAGCATGAACGCGACCAGCATGAGAGAGCACGTATGCCACCGCGCCTGCGACGCGTCGGCTGTAAGCATTGCATTTCGTCTTTCGCTGCGTGTCATTCGCCTTCAAGACAGGTACATTTTACATACTTTACCTGGTCATGTTGTGCCTTTTCAAACATATCTGCATCCTTAGAGGCGCTTCTGTAGGGTAATATAACTGTCGTATTTATTGTATAAGGACACGTTGTCACTCTTTCGATGATCATGTTAGTGGATGACAACTTCACATTATTCGCCCGTGGCTTAGAGGGACGGCGGCCTACTGGTGATACGACCACTACGGCTGGTCTTGTGTTCTCTTCGCTGGCTGCGGCGGCATGCAATTCGGCTGGACTTTTCTTGTCTGTCGAAACCTCTCTAATTGTTCTTCGGTGAGCCGTGACAGAATATAACGTAGACGCGATGATAATGTGGGCACTGTCTCCATTGACCTGGCTCAGGGCCTTCGTAATAGCTATCACTTCTTAACACATTACACAGCTAGATCTCTGTCACTGAACGGCAATGCATGGAGCGCGTCTTAACTAGCAATAATATAAACTTACGGAGGAAAGAATGGGGAATTCGGCTGTTGTTTACGTGTGCCTAGTCTGCAACGTGCGAACGTGACAAAGAGCCTGCCTTTCAGGATGCGTTAAATGCTGAGCGGGAAATTTGCACATTCCACCTTGCGTTACAGCCACAGCCGCTAAACTATCTAATCGCCAGAAAATTTTTTTATCAGAACGCGTGACATTGCCTTGTGTGGAGTGATGCTGCAGCGTACCGCTTTTACTCCGCTATAACTGATATGATGTAATATGAACGGGAAGTTGTCAGTACTGTCACATACATTTATTGCGCAATGACAACCACGGCTGGATGGTAAAGCGGTGCCGTTCTCTACTTGTGCCATTATAAGGGACAGCCTACTTGAATTAAACACCACTGACAATGCGCACAGTGCAATCACATAAACACAATCCCCAAATTGTAATTACCATCGAGTGTTGCAAGCTTACGACATAAGCTCAATGTTAAAAAGTACGCATAGCTCGCTTTCCGTTCTTTCATCGAGTCAAAGACACAACTACATTTTTCGTAAGCGATATTGCGATTGTTCGGTTGACAGCACCAACAATAT
The DNA here is from genome assembly GCA_013339685.2 of Hyalomma asiaticum. NCBI lineage: Eukaryota > Metazoa > Arthropoda > Arachnida > Ixodida > Ixodidae > Hyalomma > Hyalomma asiaticum. The sequence goes on from JABSTT010002072.1 coordinate 19,466, forward strand.
GTCAAGCATCGTGACTGCCTGACATATTATCTGATGAAGTTATTTTACGTAAGATGTTTTTTTTAGTACAGGATCTCAAGTTCGCCTTTTTATATAGAAGACCACGCACATAACCACAGCACTCACCTCATTCAGCACCTACACCTGCTCAGTGCTTTTTCTGAGAGTATCGCAGGATTCGAGTCATCCTTATCACCCAATACTCGGCGTCAGATGCCATGATATTATGAAGTCAGAGTACGGTAGCTTAAAACTATTTATGCTTTTACGTATTTAGAAAAGAAGCACATATTCACAGTGAAGTGCAATTATGCATTCTTTAGTTAACTGGATCAAGAAATTCTCATAAATATCGCTATGCCATAATCGTTCTCAAAATAAGGTACGTGTCGGTTGTGGGACATCATTTATTGTCGAATGCCAGCGTGTCAGTGAATGCCAAAAAATAAATTAAAATGCTTGAAAAGTTCATGAGTACTTCTTTCATGCTCGCGTAATATTTCGAATGCAAGCGAATACCAGCCAGTGGAATAGGTGGTCCTTGTAACCACTTCATCACTGCTGTTTGGTCACCACTTGGCATCATTAGGTTATCACTATCTTCGGTCATTACTCTGTGAAGAACGTTTTAGATGACAGTAGCATAAAGACAATCGCTTTATGGTAGGGCTAATTGGTTCATGGTTGCAAAAAGGACAAACCGCGCTGAATTTTTTGCGAACATACAAAGGAAGTCAAGGAGGCGAGAAGGGGTTGTCCTTGCGACAGGTGCAATTTCAGAGTCTTGTTTTCTGCGCCAAAAAAGCAGTTGCGCGTGTGTCCACAAAGGAACGAGAGAGCCAGTAAGGCCCAGCCAAACTAAATTTTTTTTAAAAATCCAGGTTTGTTCAACGCGTTCCTCACGTTCTTTATTCACTCTTGATCTCATACTGGGAAAAATACGCTGTCTAAACTGGAGGACGCTTAAACTCATGGCTGAAACAACGGGACTGGAACGCCGACGAAGCTATTAGTGGCCAACGGATTTATATTTAGCATTTGGATTTCTTCTCTTTGGCACAGGCGCATCTTTTTATAGGAACGCGTTTTTATTTTTTTTTTGCCCCTCGCCATTGCATTGCTTCGGTGCCGTGGTTATGTTACAGGAGATAAATAAATGTTTCAAATGCCTCACGTGCCGGCTACACATTTTCTTCGTGCATTTCGTGGCAATCATCTGTCCGGCCCCTTTCAAGCCCCCAACAGCGTTACCGGAGCTGTAAGGTCCGGTATGGAGAATGGCCATTCGGTGCACGACTGCATGACTCCCACTTACGCCCGCCATCACAGAGACCTCTATGTTTCCTTGCCAATCCAGCCGCGAAAATAGAGCTCAATATCTGTTGCATAAGGAGATCCCGTAGCTTCCACGCAGACTTGCAGGAGCACCTGTGGTTGAAGTGCGCCTGTTGTCCTGATGACCTGAATCACATTATAGAGGTTGGCTATTAATTTGAAATGTTCTGCCCTAGCTCTATGTCATGCGAGTCTCTGCGGTCCTGCGGGCGCGAGTTCGCCAACTTTAGACATCACCCTAGTTTGACAATGTCAGTTTATACAACAAAGTTGTCGTAGTAAGCCCTCGTTGTTATCGGAGTTGTGGTTTTATTCCGCAGGATATCCATTGGCTAGAAATATTACGTGACAAAATCGTGGTTTTGTCACCTAGCAACTCTCGCCAATGCCACAAGAAATATGTTGCGTTGTGTAGGCAGAAGCTTCTCCGCCGTGGTGATACCGCGAAAATCGTTTCACATTTTTTACAAGCATAATATTATCATTCTGCATAGGCACGCGGCTGGCGCGTCCAGAAAATTCGATCACGTGTTCTTCACAGATTTGCCTTTATTTCATGTACTAGGATAAAGGCAAAGGCAAAGGGAAAGCCTGGTTCTGTCTTTTTTTTAATCATAGTTTCAGTTAAATTTCAAAACCCTTGAAGAAGCTAGCTCTTTAGTAAAGAAAATACAATGAACTCTCTTTCGTCAGGAAGTTTGAGCATCTTAAATTAATTGCTTTAAAATAACTCTTTAGCAGCCTACATTTCACGGTAAAAACTGCGGGAAATTTTCTGGTCGCATTCAATCCCGTTTCTATTTGTAATATTGCCTACCTTGTGCGGGAAAAAAACGGTATGTTCATCGCAAGGTACATATGGCCGCTTTTCTAATATTTTTCTTTCTGAGTACGAGGATACAGGACAATCTATATTGGCCTGTGATGGCCATCATTCCGATGTCCTGCACCATAAGCTGTTTTTTTACTAAGCCCTCTACTTAAACGGATACCCAAACTTCACAAACATATGAAGAAGACAACAGTAACGTAATACTAATGAAGAAGGCAACAGAAACGTATATTACTAAACAGACTAGAACAAGTACCTACTGCATCGGTAAATTCAGTATACAAAGTGTTTTGGCAAACACTTTCAAAAATATTGAATAGACACTTTGTGAGAAAAACAGAAAGACTATTAACGAGGAAACTGTTAGACTGCAGCGACATCAACCTCTGCTAACGTTGTTTCGGAAAGATCGGGATGGCCAATTCGAAATGTACGATGTGCTACTTGCCCTAAGCAAGGAAGCCTTGACGCTCATCGTAGACTTCAGAAGGCGTTCTTTTTTTGCTTACCCCGCACATTCCCGCGCCGTAGTCATGGTACACGTGACCAGAGCATGTGAGGTTTAGGCGTGCTTTCCACATATCCTTTTGCAGCGAGATTTGGTTTCTACGTACGAGGATATCACGACCTCAAGGAATTCAGTGAATTACTTTTTCTTTCCTTCACAAATTGGTGTCGTAGCATACATAGTCTGCATGGCTACTAAATATACACAGGTCTTGGAAAAACACCGCGGAACGCATCTAATTGAAAAATGAGTCGACAATTTTGGTTTTTTAGCTATTTACATGTCTCGCAATATTACGGACGCCAGCCAAACATGTCACTTGGAGTTTAGGAGACTTATTTGTTCTCAAAAATCTATTTTAAGGAATTTGAGGAAGCGTCGGCGGAAGCACCGGTTACAATGCTTTCATTGGTCGGTGGAGAACTGCATTCAGTTCGCACGAAGGAATTTGATTTCACGGCCACTGTTAGAAATACGTAGATTAGCAAACACCTGATGGGGGGGGGTCTTGCCGGTTTCAGTGTTCTGGCGAGAAAGTTCTTTGCGAACGACAATATTTATACTACTAAACGCATTCTTCTCTGTGCACACCACTGATTTCTGTTACAGGTTAACAACAGATTCTAAGTGCCCCTTCACGGTTGTGTGGTGGCTACGGTACGAGGCTGCAGATCCGAATTTCGCGGGATCGAATCCCGGCTGCGGCGGCTGCATTTCGATGGAGGGGAAATGTCGACACCAGTGTGCTGCGCTATGTCAGTGCACGTTAAAGAATCCAAGGGTGTTTGTATTTCCGCAGCTCTCCACCACGGCATCTTTCATAATAAGATCCTGCTTTCGGGAAACTAAACACGGAAATCATTCAATTAATTATTTATATACAAAAATAAAAACAAATAGCCTTAAAGGCCTATACCTCACTTCTTTTCCGTTTAATTTAGGGGCTTCATATTGCAGAGAGAATAATACTGCCAATTGTGTCGCTGTTAACGCCATCGTATGCTGCGCATTGTAATGAGCTTGACATGTATATTTTTATTACCACACATACGCACGCAAAGCAGGTGTGTGTATGAATATTTGAAAAATGCACCTGTGTAACAATGAAATCGTCGATTTCTTTGATTATTTAGTTGTCTATCCAAATTGGCCATCCACGCAACAAATACGTTATCTTCGCCAAGTAGTCACATTAAAGCGAGCTTTTTATTACAAAGATATTTTCTTCTGGCCCATGTTCCAAATGCGTTAGACTAGTTACAGGGAAGGGACTAGATACAGCGAAGAAATATATACGCATAAAAATGTCATTTAGATATTCACTAACAAAGCCCTCTCAGTGCACAATACGAAGGTTCGTTGCATAATCAGGGGAAGCAGTTTATAGCTCCCACGTCTCTTTCGACACGTCTCTTTACGTGATGTTAGCAAAACGGCTCCAAATTTTCCGAACCACTTAAGCAGCACTTTCTTTGAGTGAGTCAATCATCACCGTGTAGCGCGACAAGATCAACCTCATATCTTTGAAACGTCGAATAGAGACTACGCCGAAATGAGGAACTATTGTTATTCTGTTTCTTCTGTTCTGATAGTTGTCTTCATTTCTTCCTAAAGTTTGAGTTGGTCGCTAGCATTGGAAATGAACGTCATTACAGTACATACAGCTGACTGGCACCGTCCATCTGCGGAAGCAATCAGCAGCCGCATGCTCCCCGGTGTGTTGACCACGTCGAAGTTTGTCAAGCGTCTTTAAAGAAACCTCTTCGTAGCTCAGTCGACTACGATTTGCAGGCGGCTGTGATCGTTCTGCACGAGTTTGTCCATGAAGAGAGCTGCGTGACGCTGACTGGTGTCACAGCTAGATAGATGAGAGGGTCGCAGCGTTTTTATGAAGCGATTCGATTCCCGCAAGCCGTACCCCTGATATGACACAACCTGCTCCATGGCTGCGTTGAGTCATGTTTTCAGTGCCATTGCCTTCCTTCTAGAGTCGTGAAATGGCGTGGTTTCGCGAGGAGCTGCCCTGGTACGGTGGCATGGCCGGCAGAATGCAGAGGCAGCTAGCGTAGATCGCGGTAGAAGATCAGGCCCACCTTGATGCTCTTCGCATCAAGACTATATTTGTCTTTTGAGTGACGAGTGTAAGACCAGTGGGAGCGCCCCTTGTCTTTGTTGGCATGCGCTGCTTAGGTGGGGAAGAGGGAACGATTCCTTGCTGTCTCTGAGATGCGTCTATTACGGCACTTCAAGAGGTAAGCTATAGGGAATGGCAGGCAGGTCCGACATCCCATAACCAACATGCTCTCACAGCAATAGTGCATCCTGGTCCAGACAACGTGACATGGCTGTCCGCATTAGGTGACCAGGCAGCTGCAGCCAGTTCCTTGATGTCAGTGTGCATCAAGTGACCTTGTGTAGCGGTGGGACAGTGCATGAAGCACACCATGAAATACCAATTGTGCCGTTCGATTTATGTTCGTTGCGGGTGACTTGCTGATCCTTCTGCTTCGTTATTGCTTCTCTTATGTTGAATTACATATATTTGGGATCGTATGGATGTCCTTTATGTTCTGCTGTCGGGATTGCCGGCACGTATACATACGGTAATACTTATCGATCTTTCTAATGGAATGTTACACATCACAGCCAAAGTTCATGGCCCATTTGAAAAAGAGGGAGATATTCAAGTTAATAAATATAATACTTTTGCCTATCCTGAGCACTAGTTCTTTTTTAAATACTGAAAGTCCTTTTTTTCGATCTGATTTGGTTAAATCGCAGTGCTTATGCAAGCGTGTGGAACGCACCGTACTCGACATGTATACTTTAACCCGGGGAATGATTAACGCACGTTAGGTTTCTACAATCGACCTCGCTGGGTGCTTAGCAAGTGCGGTGTCCCAATGCTAAACGCCATGACTCGGGTTTGATTCCCGGCAACTGTGGACGCATTCCAATGGCGAGGCCATACATCAGTACACGGGTACTTTTATTTAGGTACAGCCTCACGTACCCAATATGTTCACAAATCGGTCTGGATAAGCCGAGTGCATGTGTCTTAATGTTATTCAGGCGTGTAAGACCAAAAATTTGAAATCTCCAGGCGTCCTTCCTGTGGCACTTAACGTTTGAATGGAGTTAGGCCCGTGAGTTTTAATATATTTTAGTTGAAATTGGTATACATTATTCGAATTAAACCGCCAATTAAACATTAGCCGCGTAAGGAAGGCGTTTGTAAGCCACACTTGTATTGTTTCTGCTACGTGTGGCTGATTCCGGCGCATCCCTGACTCATACAAGCAAAATAAATGCAAAGCATTTCTCTGCGAACAAAATCTGCATTGACTATTGGTCACTGTCTCACCGCCTACGTCACGAAGCGATCCTAATTCTCTGCTTCTATTCCGATACGCGAAAATTGACGAGGTAGCTATGAATCTGCTACAGACATGACTATCTTGAAATCGCTATCGCTATATCAAGTTGTTTTCAAAAATTTTTTCTGTATCGGTTTGTGTTGCACATTTATGCGTCACAGCGATGCTTCGCGGGGAGCTTTCTGGGGCAATAAATACACTTGCAGATGCGAACATAACCCGATCGAAGGTACGTGCTCTTTAAGTCCATCTCTCGCTGTCTCTAATAACTTTAGTGCTGCAGAGAAGGTAACAAGTTTTGCTACCACAAATTGGTCATGTCATTCAGAATGCATAGGAGTCAATATGAGGCGCCGGGCAGGCACACGGACATAACGCACTGCTCAGGCGGAACGGCATGATTTATTCCTCTTATACATCATCTTGAGTTGAAAACTACGGAAGGAAAGCACATTGCAATGGTAATAAATAATCGCGTAAAAGGAAACATATATATGGATGCGTTCTCCTGCCTTGAGGCAGCAGCAACCACTTCACAGGAACCTCACACCAAAGCAGGCGTGTCCTGGTTGGCGTCAGAAACGCGAACGAATGGTCCAGGTCACGGACTTCCACCGCCGCAGTCAGCGTCGATCCCTGCGAAGACCATGACACCGGAGTAGCGTCTTGCCGAGGATGTCACCGGGAGCGTGCAGCCGGTAGAGAGAGTGATGGAACACGACGTTCCGTTCAACACTTATATGTCCCAGAGGACTGCCTACGGCGAAGTAGTGTGGCCCGAACGCCGTGAAGTTACTGTACTCGACCAGGACTCCAAGCTCGAGGATGGCATTGTCGTTGTCCTTGTGCACGTTCAACATACCGCAGACAGGAGTCATGATGTTGGTCCAGCCATTAGCACGCCGCCCTGCTGGTCGCGGAGCTGTCTGCGTTGGCTGCAATGCGCGTCGGCCTGGATCTCGCTGCAGAGCTCCTTCCATTTGGCGAACCTGGTGTTCGGTTGGCCAAGCTGTTATTTTCACCATCGGCCCAGTTCGCATGTCGACAGGAAACAGTTCCCACCTGGAGTCGCAGTACAGATTTACAGAGCAGCTGCAAACCCGTTAGCGGCAGCAGAAGTGCCTATGTCGCGTAATAGTTTTTCGGCAAGGGGTGAACCTGTCGGCGAAATGCAGGAAAGGTGCTTCTTGCGGGCCCTTATCACCCCGTAGCATAGGCGAATCTTCCAAGCATGCCCTGTTGTTCCATCGTTATCGTCGTCCTTGTCTCACGTAAGTAAGCGCGACCTGTACGAGAAAAGGAAGAAAAATATCCGCGAAAATTGATAAAAAACTTGGGACGCTTTTTAGACCAAAATTGCCTAGGTTATAGGCTGGCCTCGGTTTCATGCACACTATGGAGTCTTTTAAAGCCTTTGATCAATCACCATATGTCGTGATCTCGAGGTACGGGCTATTGGCGAAGTCCGGAAACGGAAAGAAATTCGCACTTACGCACAAACTTAGGAAAGGCGGGAGTAGATATGGTGTTAAAGTTGTTTTTGAGCACCTAAAAAACTTAGGATACATTCGGACGCGAATGAAAGACGAGCACTTGCAAAGTAAGAAGCGAACACACATTGGCTCTGTAAAGAATTCTACCAAGGATAATTTTATCGACTGTCCCATGGGTATGGTGTATACAATTTTTTTAACTGCGGATGTTTCGACGAAAAAAGATGATCGTTTTATTAATCAGAGATTAAATAAACATCTGACATATCATTATCCAGCGAAGTCCTCCTAACTGATCCTTGCACTGCCGGCATTTTAACTGCACGCCCAAGTTTAACGAATGTGCGATTCTATACAGGGATAAGGGTGAAGAAACGGGTTTAATGTTCCAAGCCTGGGATATCAATAATAGAGGAAGCGCGTGCGCGATCCTGGAGTCGATTAGCTTGAACAGAGAAGAGATGATGTCTTTGAATTTGCCTCTCGCATTGACCGGCACGTGTTCTACAGGTGCCGTCAGCATTCGTGAACACGCCTAGTTAAGTGGTGTGACTTCTTTATTTCTTTTCCGCCTCTGCGCTCTGCTTCTGTTGATAGTCGGCGTTCTTGTGGTTCACTCTTCTTCCCTCGTGCCCATGTTTTGCGGCACTTACCATTTCGTAACGGGATGTTTAAAATACGGGCTGTACAGAGGGCCAGCAACATGCCCGAGGGATTTTCCCTTCCTGTCACCACGTGGCCCGCGGTATGCGCTTCCCCTTGAGGGGAATCTGGTCCTCAGGGCGTTGTATGGCTAAACTTCTTGTACTGACTGACTGACTGACTGACTGACTGATGGACCGAGACTGATTACGAGACTGGGTCTGTATCACTTTCTGTCTGTCTGTCTGCTAAGGGTTCATTCATTGATCTGCCCTCAACATTTAATGCCGTGAAAACGCTTATGTCCTCGCGTATAGTCTGTTTCTCTAATACCGTGCAGCAGAGTCAAGGCTACGAGGTCATCCAGCGCATAATTCTTCCGAAGCGAAACGAAATTCCATTGTTCGGACACCCGCCCCCCGCTACGTCTTCCTCCTTCCAGGGCTGCAGCTGCTGCTCAAGCGCTGGCCATTGGGAGATGGCGAGCCGCGGAAGGACACGTTTACCACGTGTTCACCCTCCTGGTTGGTCAAAGATTCTCAAGATTCCATAGTGCAGCACAGAACTTCTGAAACAGATTATAGGCAACTGCCGAATGCACTGCACGTTTATCGGGGCTGACACCGTTAGATTAGGCTTAGCGATTTTCCAATTATGTTATTACATATTTTATTATTAGTACAGGTGTCATGTAAAAGCCGCTGCTCGACCCCACTTGTACCTTGAAAGATATTGTCGGAGACCACCACTGAACTCAAGTGTGCTAAATTTCGCGTTTTATAGTGAGGGCAATAATCCGTTCATGGGTTACTGTGCACAACTATAACCGAAACACATCGACAGAAATAGCGAAGGATCCTGCAAGAACCAAAGTCACTGTAGTCTACGTTATACATTGCCTGATACGCCCTTTATTATAAATGCCATCATCAGAATCCCTTTAGATATTACAGGCGACAGGCTTCATATTACTAGTTGCGCTATAATGCCAGCTTTCTGACAAAGAGAGGTAACCAAAGATTACAACCTCGACTCTTGAGCACTCAGTAATATGGAAATATCATAAAATATAAGTATGATGACGCACAAATGCATTTCCACGCCAATATAAATAAATAAATAAATAAATAAATGAATGAGATTTCCAGGATTGTTTGTTGCCACTTATGGGAAATACATGCGAAAGCTAATAACTTTTGTTATCGAAACCGAGACTTTGCTGTTCATAACCGAAATATTTGGCAGCCGAGTAGCACGAGAACGTAATTCAATACGAGATCTACACGTTAATGCTAAATATCGTATGGGTAATGCTCGCAAATCTGATGCGTGTATGAGCCACAGGCTACTTTGTTATCGTTAACTATGGTGTAAATTGCATGAACGTGAAGCTATGGATATCATGAGCTGTCAGTCACGTTATCCCCCATAATAACTACTGGTTTCTGGCTTACGCCCACACTGCGCGGGATGTGCGGAAAAGAGGTATAAGGGAAAAAGATACTGACCATACATGATATGTAGTACTAACAGAAGGAATGCCGCAATTATCGAGAATAAATTGATATCCGCAAGCACAAATTGAGCGGCAGAATAATCCCGATTCACTTAGGAACTTTGCAGCGGATACGCACAGTCGAGCAAGGAAATCTTTCTTTTAATTATTATTTATTTGAAACGCACAACAAGTTCCGTAGCGTGTTTCGTGTTCCAGTGGCAACTTGGTAACAATTATGAACGGAGCACCACGATGCAGGCTGCCACTTTTTTTCAAGCAAACTTCCGTGCCTCTGCAAAGTTCTCGAGAGCTATGTATCAGGGTCACTTATAAGAGATTTTCGCGCCTTCTCGTTTAAGCTTGGTGTCAGGTGCCAGGTATTTCCGTCTGGTCTTGTAATGTGCTTCATATTACTTTGGCCCTGGCCATATGCTTGGATGGCTCAGAAGGCGACGAAGGCGTTGCTCACGTACCTGAAGTCGACAGGTCTCTGCGACCGCCTCTAGAGACTGTACTTAAGCAAGTGTGCTCGTGATTGCGCTCTTCTCTCTCTCTCTTCCTCCATTTCTCATTCTATTTAACCCTTTTATCCCTTTCCCCAGCGCAGGGTAGGAAACCGGACGCGCGTTTGGTTAACCTCCCTGCCTTTCCTTACCTCTCTTTCTTGTAATGTTCTGAATATCGCTGTAATTTCTTTTGTAGTATTTTGTTTGGTTCTGGGAGTAGACGACGTCCGGGTGTGCCTGGCCGCTACACCTGTTCACCGGTGGCAGCTTGAGTTGTAAAAACTTTCCTATAAAGACAAGAGACAGAAGGTTAACATTAACTTGCATAAACCGCTGACCACTACATCTTTATTGTGTGGGTTCACCGTACTAGGTACAACATTGAAAATGCAAATATGGTTAGAAAGTCTTAGTATTTGAGCACAACACAATGACCGCGCAATCGGCAGATGTTTAGACCTCTTTGCCCCAATGCAGGATATAGAAATATCCAGAGAACAAGGACGCGTATACCTGGCTTTTTTAATATTACTAGGGAATATTATCGTGTGTATCGGGACATTTCATGTGACCCCAAACAAGATGCCGGCATAGGCGACGACTGTATAAGTTTTTGAGTTAGGTGCGCCGAGAAAATACCGGCAGCGGAGAATGGGAAGGGATAAGTAGCAACGAAAACACTGATATACGCAGATCACTTAGACAGGAATGTCGATTGTGCACCCTGTTATTCATGATGCACATGATGAGGAATAGACAAGGGCCTCAAAGTGGCAACACTCGTTTTAATAACACGCCATTTGGCTGGGGTAGTGAATATGTGATGAAGTTATAGCGATTTCTTTCCCGCGCTGCCGCAGTCGTTGTGTTGCTGGACTGCTGCGAGAAACTACGCGGGTTCGAACCCTGCGGCGAGCGTCTCATTTGCGATGGAGGCGATAATGGGAGAGATATGGGTATTGTGTGGCGTCGGTGCACGTTTAAGAACCTCAGGTAGAAAAGGTTTACTGAGCCCGCAAAGAAAGCTTCATTCATCATCACATCGTGGTTCCGGAGCATTAAACAGAAGCAATTATTTTGATGGTTACGTATTTGTCGTCGCGCGCTTTCTTGCTGTTTGTTGGGTGGGTTTTGCGCTTCCTATCCATTCCGATTATGTTAATGTGGTCAGCAGTGCATTCAGGATGGAGTTGGTTGGTGCGTTTATCGTAATGGAATGGAACAGCGTTTCAGAGATTACGAAGTCTTTCTGTCGCTCACACTTCATCCTGAATGAAGTGCTGATTGATATGTACAATACTTGATCAGTGACTGATTATAGGATCTTGTCTTTTTCATATGGAAATTAACGTGATGCCCGTGATTTGCCGCCCAAATGCCTTGATGACTGGCCGCATCTAAATGCTTCTTAGCTGATTAATATCAGAGCCGCTGTTTATTTTGCAGCAAAATATTTTTGTACTCACCGACTACTGTAGCTAGCGTTTTGATGTATGCGTTGAGGTTTCTATGGCAAAAGGTTTCGCTCAGCAAACGCGTAAGCGATGACAAAATTATTATTACAGTACTGAGCTATAGTGATATAGCTTCTGTGTTCTTTCTTTATATATATGATTATTAAAAATAAAACACACGCCTTCATGGGGTTCTCTCGTTACCCAATGCAATTTTTGTGTGGACCTCGCCTTACTTTGTGCAACCTTACACAGTGCAACTTTCGTTTTCATGGCGCTAGCACCAAGCGACACTAGGTTCCATGCTGGGCACCCCTGATAAGCCATAGGGTGGTGTGGTCCATAAGTCCCGCAGAGAAAGCCCAAACAAGAATAACCCTCACATAAAACCAACATGTCAACCGTTTTATACGATGACTAGGGTATCGAGGGATAATCTTATTATAACAAAGATTGGATATAATTGTAACAAGAAATAATCCAGAGATCTTAAGGTGGCTACGAGCCCGCCAGATTGGATATAGGTGTCCAAACCAGGGATATGAAGGTATGGGCCACAGCTAATCCACACGAAAAACAATTTACAGATACGTTGCAGAGAAAGAAAGGAAGAAAGAAAGGAAGGAAGGAAGGAAGGAAGGAAGGAAGGAAGAGTGCGTGTGGGACATAACCGCATGGGGTATGTTTGTATGTGCTAGTCTACCTGCAGTTGACTTCAGGTTTACCCCATTCAACCAAGAACGCAGAAAACGCTAGGGCCTATATCGCCGTTAATGACATTTCTATAAATGTTGGGGGTCACCTACATTTTTTTTATCATTAGCAGAAGCAGCTGCACAGGAACCACCAATAAGTATTTTTCGGGCACAAGCCAAATACTGTGCTTAGAGAGTTCAGCCGTATGTGGTTATGGAACAAACGGCCACGGCAGCCGATTAAAAAGAAACGTATCGCTTTATTGCGAATAACCTATTTCAAGGCAACGCCCATGATGTTTTCAAAGGCGTTGCTGCATAGCGCAATTTCACCGGAGCATATTACTGTACAGTTAATATTAACCAGCGTATTTCAGCAAGAGTGGCATGAATGCACCTTTCTGTGCTATAACATTGGCCGTGGAAGAGGAGGTCTTCCATTTTTCTATCTGTTGTAGACAAAAAAACTCCACGCATATCCACGGAGTGAATGATGATGAGTGGGCGAAGCTCCGGAAGTTCATCGTAAATTGTGCCGATTTCCGGATTAATTTAGCCGTGCTTCGTGCTGTGTGGAGAGACAACTGAGTTCTCTAGAACACTGTGGTATTCGTTTCGCATTTTCTACCTTCCAGAAAGGTTGTGAACAACTACTTAAAACTGGGGAAATTGTGATGCAATACGAAACGAAACCGAAACTGAGTGATGTCGGAGTAGACGAAGAGGAACCGCCGTGAACTCGTGACTCAAAAGCGCGTGCCAGCGTTCGAGGTGACGAAGAGGAACCGGCGTGAACTCGTGACGCAAGAGCGCGTGCCAGCGTTCGAGGCAGCTCAGCGTTCGATGAAGACGGAGTGGCTACGGCGGACAACTACGGCAGACAAGCCTACGCCTTAAGGAGCTTCGCCCCTAAAAGTGTTGACGCTCATGCACGATGTTCATAAAGTGCATTTTGGGAGGTCTCATGTTTAGGCACAAATTTATGCAGTTGTGAAAGACCACTTGGTCTTGGTTTTCTCTCTGTGTGGTTGCAATTAAATGAAAAAAGAAAACATCCCGGTCATTCGTTAGTGACAGGAGAACACATGCCAAGCATGAGCGGGAAACGAACATCATGCGCCCAAGTATACCAGTGAATAGATGTCTTCGGATTTTTCCAGTAACAGAGAAGCCGTTAGAAAACTCACTTTCTGTGCCGCATGCAGCTGTTGTTACTTCATGAAAGCTTCTGTCACACATACGATATATTGGCTTTCGATGGACTCGGGCAGCAGCGTAAACATACAAGCTACGATTAGGATAAGTATCAGTTATGTGACGTGTATTTTTCTAGAGAGCTAGACAAGTTTTGCTATATAGGTACCTAAAAAGCGGAGTGGGTACGATAATATGTATGTCAGAACAGGTGCCCTCGTTTCTAAGCATGAACTATTATTTGACAACGTTCGCATCACTATGAACCGCAGTATAAATTCTTTTTCTTCTTCCATTTGTACACCTTCGTGATGTTCGGCGAACCTCTTTTTCTGTTTCCTCTCTCGTGCCTCTCGTAGGAACGTGAGGGGCACGAGACATCGGGCCTGCACAGCGAAGGCAGCGAGCGTTCCATTCCTCTTTGGCTGAACAGCATCCCATTTAGCTAAAGTGTGCTTGTACATATTTTTCGAGGCGCTGTCAATATTTTCACCCTACGTATTTCGGAGCGGTGTCTGCGTGAAAGTAATTAAAATTACTGGGGAAATTGCGATTACCTTGATGCTTGTCTTTGTAGCTTTCGCAGTCAATACAGTGTCCGAACTTGGCTTCCGAGGACGAATGCCTGCCTGACATAAGCGCACTTTTGGGGGCTCTGGATCGTCACCGCTCGCTTCGCGCCAAGTGCACTCGGTAAGACTGCCTTCCATTCTTGATATACAGCTAAGTTTCTCGACGGTTTCCATGTCGACACTTTCTGCAGGCGATTTGGCAGGAACCCATTTATTCTTCAAGAAATAGCATGCAGCAAAAGCAAAGAATAAGTAGCCCATCGTCCATTTCGGACGAGTTGCCGTTTTGAGTTGCCAGCATTCTTCTGCGGAGCTCTTTAATTCAAAGTTCGTCACTTCCATTCCACGGGAACCGCGTGTCTAACATAGATCACTACCGCAATTTCTATGCATTGGGTCAGCTCAATTTTGATATCGACATTTCCGTTCGGTGATTAATAGCTGAAATTTTGTGCAACCGACTGCGCTCAAGTTTACAATTAAAACATTAGTGAATGAGACCTTGCTCATTGCGCAATATTGTTTTTGCAGCGCAGAAGTATTTCCGCAGCGATGTAGAATTCCTACAGAAAGACAGGCGCCCTGCTGTCATCGTTTTTTTATAAATGCGAATGTATTTTATTAAAAACGTAAGCTTAAAAGCCTAAAAAATGAAATGGTGTCACAACACGGCAGTTAACAGTCGCACTATATGCACAGACACGCAGATTGAAGTGTTTTTGTTGACACGGGAAAGACATACTAAAGCATAAATGCATATAGTCTCCATAAGAACGAAGACATTGTTTTGTTATCCATTCAATATGCTCTGTTGATATCGGTTCACGTGACTCGCTTTTGTTAGTTCTGGTACCGATATATGCGAAAATGTTACGTCATTCAATGTTAGCTAATTTCATAGTTTCCTTGTCGAGTAAATTTTTAAAGCGGAGAAGAACGCATGTACTCCTCGTGAATTGTGCCATAGTGCCCGCACGTAAAACTCGACCAATGTACTTGGTCTCTCCGATGTTGAGACGAGTCGACAAGAGAAGTAAGTTATTCGGTTCTACAATTCTGACGCCTGCGTAAGGATCTGTTCTGCGTAGAATTGCTTGAGGTAGCAGGTTTGGAAATATTGTCTCGGTACAAAATGCAAAAGCTAATAAACTGGGATATTGTGTAACTGTTCTGCTGGTCGAATGTGAAGCTTGTGCACTTGACAAGAATGTTTTTGAGGTACTGACACGAGTCATGAAAGTAGCATATGATCCACAATTTACGTTCGCCTTAAGAAAATAGCAGGCTACTGCTTAAGCTGCAAGATTTCAACTTGTACAAGAAGAGCTGTAGTGATAAAGATTAGAAAAACGGCAGCTCATAACGCGTACGTACTCGAAGCTAAGGAAATGCCCTTGTACTTTGTGGTAACGCACTGAAGGTGACAATGCCATATGCTACGGTGCTGGCCACCTGAAAGGAGATATGAAGCCCTTACGGTTGTTGACGCTTTGTTGCGTGACAAGTCAAGCCGAGCTTTGCTCTTTGTATCATCATCACATTTAACTGAGAGCCGTATTCTTGCTTTGCAGCAGTATTTTTAGGCCATCAGCACTGGTAAGACTGAGTGGCGGCGCCACAACGGGCCGGACACAATGTGGGCCGGTTGTGACTTTGCATTTCCTGAAAACTGGGCATTAAAGTTTACATGGGCATAAAAATAAGAAGACGTGCACTAACTTAAATGGTTAGCCAGCTAAAGTCGTACTTATGCCGCTACAGTAAACGCCAGAGTTTGCATATTCACAAAACTGCTTCACACTAGGACTGACTGCAAGAAACCCAGACCTGATGTTGGGCAATTCCTCATTTGGTCTTCTTGACGAATCATAAAGTTACTGAAGAGGAACATTTTGAACTCGGTGTCATCTCCCTAGAGTTTGGGAGAAACGCCCTTCAGAAAGAATAATTTTCGGAGTCTGATGAGCATCGTTTGGGCTGTTTGAATTTACACTGAAAGGCAGGTTGCTTGCGGGAGTGATGCAGTTATAGTGCTACATTCACAAACTACTTTTTACCTGATGCCCCTTGACTAAATTATGGTCACCGTGTATGTCATGCCAAGCATTAAAGGCCGAAATCACAAACAAAATTGTTTGTAGCGCGGATTTTCGTTAATCGGCCCTTTTACACAACAATCGGCTGCAACTTTCCTATCGGCATAATTATAGCACACAATATTTATGCGAGCGTATACCCTCGATTTCCTTTTGGAATGGAACCAGGCGTAAAGTGAAATTACGGCCATCTATACGCTCTCTGCATTACCGGCGATGGTGGACAATGTGCCTTTCATTCTAGGAACAATAAATGAAACCTTGCTTCGTGCATGGTGTCTCCAAACAACATGTACATTGTCACACTTTTCTCTCATAAGGGATGCCTGTTGTTTCTCTTTTTCTTTCGATATTATGCCCACCATCAGATTAATCACCTGGTGATATTTAGACCTCGGCTAAAACAGAGAGTATTGGAGTAGGACATTACAGAGAGACATTATTTCGTACCTGCTTGTATTTTGGATGGCCCGTGAGGGTTGATCAGAAACGAAAGTAACAGCAACAGAATAAGCTGGTCACTACGGCGTATGCAGTGGTTATGGTGCTCGGTTGCACATCTGAGGAAAGCGAGGAAAGATATTAGCAGATGGAGGTGCTATCGTTTCTCTTGTGTGTGATTAACAGCGATTGTTTCAACGGCTAGGATCCCGAAGCTTCTTCGATTTAGTCGTCCGAAAACATGGCTGATTCGGAAAAGACCGCGGCGTTAGAGTGCATCAAACCACGTCAGGAAACTGCCATTTTCCTACGGACAGTGCATGGTGACATGATTTCGCGCCGCTCAGTCGGCATGACTAAAGATAAGGAAAGTCGTTCGTTGTATTCCAGATGATAGCGATACTGTCACCTCAAAAGAGAAAAATGTGAAACAATAAAACCCCATAAAACCTTAAGTTTAGAATTGCATGAGGGTGATGTGATATCAGAGCACGTGTGTAGTGTTGAGAGGGACATTTGACAATGAGGGTAGACATTGCTTAAAAACAGGTACGTGAACATCGAATTAGATACGCCGGTGTGTTCCACACGCAGGAAATCGGCGGGCCTTCCTCACAGTGAGGATGATCGAAAAGGGCGTCCCTGTTAGTTACGCCGAGTCACTCGTCCCAAACCGTTCGCCCGTTCATTTTCTTTCTTTCTTTTATTGAGTAATTATTTCATTCACCATTCCTTTCTTTCGTTCTTCTTGTCCTTGCCTTAGCATTCCTGACTAGTCACCGTAGTACAGCAAGGCGGATTAATGTTGAGTTTTTGTTTGTTTAGGAGCTCCATAATGTCGCATGCATGCGCTTCTGTTTTTCTATGTCTCTTTCTTTTGCTTTGCAAATCATGATATATAAAAACGGCGACGGCTGCGGGGATCCAACCGTGAACTTTCACCTCAACACAAAAGCGCGCACGCGCACCCATAAACACAAGCACGTACACCCACTCCCCAAAGGAACTGAAGTTTTCTGCGCCTCGCATGGTACACTGTTGCTCACGGACAGCAGCGTGACATTTGACGTCAGACGGCTAATGATTGAGTTATAACTGTTTTGCCATCATTATTGCACTGGTCAACTCTACAAGAGCCAACCGTGAGAAAACTTTCTTGATTCTTGTAGAAGGCGCCGAGGAAGCGTGTGTACCAGTACATGAGCACTTATGTGCCACGTGCACGCGGCGATGCCGTCTAATTGTGTAGTGGGAAAAGAAGTCCGCCTAGCAACTAATGATCATTGTTTTTTGATATCTCTACATGGGGAACCTGCGTAGATAAGACTCCAAAAAAAGGCGTCGGCAGAATGGTAAAAGGGGTCTGTCATGCTGTAGAATATTTCACGTAGTGCATGCCTAACTTGTTCAAGCTCTATTGGCCTATTGGATAGGACGATACAACCGCCTTACAGGCGAATCACGTTGACACCATGAATTGAACCTAATTTCTTATAATTGTTATAAAGAAGTTCGGCATTATATAAATGTTTAGCCCAACAGAGAGAACATGTCAGAGGCCGGTCTCGGGAAAATGAGAAATTCCCACGCATGTGTAGTGATATTAACGTCAACCGGATATTATTTCGATGCTTTTGTGTGACTCAAACTCAATACAGAACACCGATTTCTCAGGAGATTGCTGTTCGGCCCATGATGTACCTCGGTACGGACCCTGCCGCCGGGCGCACTCCTACCAAGTCCTGCCAATCCAGCTTTTAAAGACCTGTTCGTTGCTGGTGAGTTCGTCTTTACAGGCTTACCCTAATCTGACACTCACATATATATGCCGCAGGTTGATGCGCTTTTTTACTTTATATATTTTTCCATGTTCCTTTTATATTAAAACAAACCTTATGCCACGTTGTCACCATAAAGGCATCGGACATTAAGTGTATTCAGCCACTTTGAGTAATGAGGACATTTTGGATGGTATAACACGGAAAGCGATCCACAGACTTAAATTTGCTTTGCTGTACGTGCAGCAAAATCTCATGATGGGCAATAGAAGAACTGCCAGCATTGAATCAAATACCTTTGGGAACCTGAAGGGCTGCGCTGAAAGTTAATGCTTCAGGAAGCTTAATACGAAAATCTCTTAGTAGATCAGAAAAGTAAAGGCTGCCTTGTAGATCCTCAGCTTGGAAGTGTTCATTTGATTGGTGCACGTGACAAAACAATAGCGAAACTACTGCACATGCGGAAGTTGGAAGGTGTACATGCGGCTATACTATGAACTCATTTGCCGCATGAAACGAAAGGATCAAATAGATTCGTATCAAATTTCATCCGAAGATGGCGCTCACTTCATTTTGCGGCAACGCCTTTTCTGGCACATTCCGAGTGACGTGGATTCAGGGCGTCATAGAGTGTAATATAAATATCTGCATTCGTGGCCCTTGAAGAATCTTAGCGTCTTCATCCTACGCTGTATTCATTCCACACCAGTTTGTTTGAAGATCCATAAGGCCCTTCCTTCATAAACATCACATGCACTGTGCGATGTTTGTCAAAAGTACAAGCGTCACAGAAAATCTTGGTTACATAAGAACTGACAGTGTAGGGTACTCCCTGCACTAATGAACTTTTATTGTCCTTTTGGGTGCGTCGTAAATATATCTAACCACCATTTGATCAAGTGCTTCTATCGCTTACTTCTATCGCACAAGGAGTAGATCGTTTAATTTCCAAGAGGTGGCCTAACTGCTTTTGAGACAAGGTATTAGGAGCCCACTGTTCCCAGTAACTGTCAACTACATAATGTTGACGTAGACGGACTTTTTTATTAGATGGACAATTGATCGAGATAATGACGTGACCATGTGCCTTAAGATTACATTCTGTAGTAAGTGATGTGTAGTATTTTATAAAAGTGCCTCAACAATCATATGCTGCTATGTGAACACTTATTTGATTGAAATGAGGGTGTACAGATAAGTCCGTGTGATATTTTTGGGCCATACATGTTGGCTTCAGCAAATTTGTAACCCTCCGAAAAATGTCCGCCGCGGTGGTCTATAATGGTTAGAATGCTTGCATGTGGACACGAAAGGTGTGTGGTCGTCCGTGGGTATTGCAGTCACATTTTTGATGGAGAAACAATGCTAGAAGCCCCTGTACTGCCCGATGTCGTTGCACCTTAAAGAACGCCACCTGGTCAAACTATTCGGGGGCTTCTACTACAGCGTGCCTATTAAACAGGTCGTGGTTTTAGCATTAATTCCCGGCTATCGGACTTTGTGGCTGTCGCGCCCACCGAGATTGTCGTGTAACCATACACGCCGAGTGATACAACCAAATGCCATATTTTTATACTAAAAATCCACATTGACATCTATAACGTTTCATCTGAGGCACCATAGATCCTACGTAAAGTGCGTGGATAACCTGTGGAATTTTTTTCCATGATTAATGCACCACTGCTCCCTAGTACGGTGTACGTTCCCATGTGCACAGAACCCGTTATATTAAACACTAGCATGCGCACATAACACGCGAGCCTTTGACTAAGGTTTGTCTTAGTGGCACGAGCACTGAGTGACCCTCTTCCATTCTCCACGGATATGAGAAACGATAAAGAAACTGGGCTAAACACGATATTTTAAGTGTTGTATGTGATAGACATGGAATCAAAGAGTAGGACTTGTTAAAATAAATGGCGACTAGGATAAAAAATCTAATAAAATCCCTCTCGCCTACAATTTAAAAAAAGCATTGCGTAATTTAGAGGTCGAAAAACAAGCTGTACAAAACAGGGCATGTTCAGATTCGCATACTTATATGATAAAGGAGCACAGGTATCTTATACTTACACGCATTAAACCATCAGTATAGTTACTGAACCTTTTCCAAAGCACAGCGAGAAAATGGGAAACACAGAACGTTTACTCTTCGTGAGAGTGACACTAAGAGACACATAAGTCAAGCAGAGCGTCGCGTACCAAATTTCTCTCTTATCCGCTGCTATGCTTCCTTTCGGCCACAGATATTTGTTCTGCACATGGTCTTTTCGTGAACGTCATTGCTCTCACTTATTAATGGTAAAAAATAACTTCAAAAGTACATCATTAAAAACATAGAATTGCTGCATCACCCACAACGTAAAGCCCCACAAATCAATGCGTTACGCACTATTAAAGTTCGTTGCGCGTGTCCACAAACGTTCCTCTTATGTACAACATTCTTAGGATCGGGAACTCATAGAGAGGAGGAACGCGATAGCGGTAGTGCCCTTTTAACCTCTGTTATGGTACTGAGGGCAAGGAGGGAAGACGGAAGCCGAATAAACGACAGCAAAAGAATGTATGGTCACACTGTAGCACAGCAATGAGCAAAGCGCCTGCTGTCGGGATCAGCAATAAATGGGCATAGTTTTTCGCATTATTTCCGCTTCCTACTCCTGATGTCTGCTGCAGAACTTAGGCATGCAGCTGGACGGGTCTGCGTGAAGCCACACGGTCGATTTTTATCATAGACGACAGGTCGAAGAGGATAGACCTAAGGTGTTGGTGACGATATATAATCTTCACTAAGCTAAATTCTTCAGGCATGTCCAGGGGAACAACAGATAGGCATTAAATGTGAAACGTAAGCAGTGTGAAGATGCCACCGCATTGTGTCTTCCACCAAGTGCAATTTTAGAAATATTTTCATAAAGTGCATTTTGCTGAACAAGCGATTCGCAAATTTGATTGTAGTGGAATGACTACAGATGGAATGTTCTGTAGGTGGCCATAAATGATTCCGCCTTGCGCGGAAGTCTCGCTGCAAGCTATTGGTGCGGCCTGTGAGCCTACGGAGGTGATGTTCAGTTTTAAACGGCAGCAGTAAGGGAAACGCGTCTTGAGGGGTACGTCGTAAGTTCGATGATGACGATTTCTGGGATTTTACTTCCGAAAAGCACGATGTGATCCTGAGGGATGTCGTAGAGGAGTTCTCAGGGAACTCCGACCACCTGAGGTGCTTTAACTCCTCCTGACATTGCACAGAACACGGGTCTCAATATTTCGCCTCCAAGGAAAACCAGCCGCCGAGGCAGGGATACGATCCCCTACGGATAAGCATACCTACGGATAAGCAGCGGACCGCCATAGCAACTAGACCACCATGGCGGGGCGCCGGAAGCACGGCCACCAGCCGTATGATTAAGCGAAAACACACAGAAGTAGAAAAATGCCCTGACATGAAGCAGATCAATAAGGGTGTGCACTTAAGCCACGCCTCATCGCGTAAAGATATCAAGTTGTCTAGTTGCATTAATTATCGTAGCTTCCAATTATAAGGTAAGTGGTGGTTTCATAGCCTTAGCCTGCATATAGAATGTCGCTGTGGTTTGTTGGCTATGGCGCTGGGTTGCTGACCCCAAGGTGACGTGTTCGATATCTGCCTCAGCATGTGCATTTTCGATGGAGGCGAAAATCTAGAGGTCAGTGTGCTGTACGTTATCAGTGTGTGATAAACAACCCAAGGCAGGCAAATATTTCCGAGGCTCTCCTCTACGGCGGGCCTCATAACCATATCACGATTCTGACCTGTGAAGCATCGGCAGTTATATCTTTCGTATTGCCTTAAAAGTAAAAAAAGAAAATGCAATTGCTGCTTGTTTAGCGTAGCTACACCTGCGTGTTTGCATGAGGCTGTCTTTATTTCCATTACTGTAGTTGCTTTTGATTTTTGTTCTACTTTGTTGTGGTTGCGTTTCTCCGGGGTTGATGTTCACGCGTCCTTGAGGAAAATAGTTGACTGGCAGCGCAATAAGTGGTAGTGTGGGCAGTTGTTATCGATAAAAGCCCCGCGATTGCCCTCGATGTTTCAAAGTATGTGCATTAACGTATCCTTAGTTCTTCAAGCGCTAATATGTATTCACCAAGATATCGAGGGAATTAAACTCTCGTGGTAACGGTATTTTTCTGTGGCATCAAAAATTGCTGTCTCCGTCGGAGATATGTTGTGCAAACAAGCAGGGATAAGGGAAAACACTTCTGCCCACTCACTCGAAAAGGTTAGACCCTTCACGTCTCCAAATGGGAAGAGGCAGTTCCAACTAGTGTAGGAGCACTATAGTGCTGCTACGTTAGTCGCAACTTCCTGTCAAAATGGGAAAATATGTTCCTTTATGAATGTTAAAATGTTCTAACCTTTAGTCAAGGTGCATATTTTCATATTTTTGTGTACCTATAAAATAAACTAAAGGTTAACGTGCTAAGAGTGTAGGTTCGTACGCGTGTAATGGGTCACACTTAGCCGTGAGCCGCTGCCTCTTGAACGCTAAGACCCTCACTACGGATGCACTAAACTAAACTTCCGTATTGTAGCGTAAGAACCTTCGAGCAGGAATTCGTGATCGCGCTGTACTTTGATAAATGCACATGCATCCGCTCTAATTTGTAACTTTGTAATCGAGTGCAGGAGAAAGTGGGGAAATTAATAGGATCGTTACTTCTTAAAAGAAATCATCGAAGCGTTAAGCAATTACAGTGAAATATAATTGGCTCCAAGAGAGGGTTTTCATGCTTTGCGTGTGCGTACTGCTCTCATATGGGCTAGAACACAAAAGTCACTGTGCCTGCTCTTAATGACACGCGATGGAACTATCCTAGCAATAAATTTGGAGCTTGACTAGCAAAAACGGTTACTGTTCCTCACCAAAGTACTTTTCGCACTTGGACTTCCACAGATGTTATTTCTTTCACAGTTTCCCTTTATCGCTGAATTTTGACAAAACCTTATAAACTCTACACGCAGTTGTCGACCCCCTGTTCAGAGCAATGCTGAATGGCCATATGCACGCCGGTGCGTTCTCACCACCGAAGCTCATCAGCCGTCCTCGAATATCACTGTATGCAGAGGCACCTCATGCACCACCTGATCATCGCGCCTCGACTGCCGCAATGACTCTGCACGAATTCTTGCATGACGAGAGCCGCGTGTACCTGCCAGCGGTCGCGTCTGGTTGTATGAAGCGCCAAAGTCGATGTCGTCAAGAAATACAACTGTTCGCCCAAGTCGACACAGCTACTTCGACGGATACCTGCAGTGCTGTTCGTAAGGACAGATTGCTCGCCGTCTCGAGCTGTGTACACACATGGCTCTTGGTTGAATCTTCGGTCGCATACACGCAGGAAGGACATCACGGACAGCAAGTAGCATGGAAGATGGGGCCCGGCACAACTGACACCGTGTCAAACCGAAGCTCCGACATTGTGTGATGATGTTGGTCGTCTGGTAGAGGCGCGTCCCTTTACGTGTTGGGCGCTGATGGCTGGAGGTGTGGTGTCTGACTTACTGTTTTCCCGGAGGTGTCGAGATGCCACCACCTCAAGAGGCATGCCGCAGCAGAACCAAGACAGTGCCCATGTCTTCCGAAGTGGGTAATTGCGCAGCGACAGCGCATTCCAAGCCTTGGCAGATGGACTAGAATACGACTGTTTAGTCGAGATGTTTCTACGGCCACTCTGCTAAGGGGACTTGGGAGAGAAAGGGCACTGGCAGCGGTGGGACAATGCGTGGCAACTACACGCATATTTCTGTGCGATTTTTCTATTTAGTGGTAATTTGAGGTGCTTATGTCGCTTGTGCAGCGTGTACAGTGTGTTTCACGCGTATAATTACAAGAAATTTATAGTGAATATATGTCATGTGTGGTGCTTATTTTACATGCACAAACAGTTGCATTACACTCGGCTATAACCTGCTGTTTAAACTTCGTCTGAGAACCAGCGTTCATGGCCCAATTAGGCAACACTTTTTTAATATATATTGACCGATCGAATGCTCGGTTCCAAGTCGCCTTGAGTGCTCGCTCACTTAGGCCTTAAATCGAGAATAGTGCAACATTTCATCTAAAAGGATGAAAACGTTCATCCTGTTGTCAATTCGATGACATTTTTGGGTGCAGTACTTTATAATATTCGAATGGATCTTCATACCTAGGAAACGAGCAAAGCCGTTGCTGCTGCTGAAACATGTTCAGTGATAACAAGTCGCGCTCAATGGCACTTTTTACGCGCAAGAGGTGGCTGTATCGAATGCCCATGAATAAATCGCCTGTTAAGGGCGTCTCGAAATTCTGCACCGTTTTGCTTGCGCGAGGGGGAAACGTCGCTGTGCTGCTCACATGCAGTAACCAATGATCGTAAATACCTAATAGCACGTAAGGTGCTGTTTAGTGTACGTCCTACTAATTTGTATGTCGCGAAAGTGGTCGCTAGACTAACTTCAATAACATCACGCTGAAGAGTTGCGGTTGACTTCTGTGTCACTCCATTTGTAGACAACGTGGCATTTTTCTGACGCGTAGTGCTTTGACGTGCGACCTTGATAACAAGTATATTGCTGACACATTCCGTGCTAAATGTGGGCATAAGGCCAAATTTGAGATTTGAGAAAGGATGTTACGCTAGGTCTTCGAGGTTTCGCCTTTGTAATTACCTCGGGAGCCAAGCCAATCGTTGCCAGTATCCCCAGCATTATTCAACCTCGAAGGACACTGTGCATTTTTCGCGTGACCATTCCTTACTATTCCTTATTCTGTCCAATAATTATCGCTTTGTGATTATAGAACTTTTAGTCACATAATTTAAATCCTAAATTCTCACAAAGAAGTAGTGGAATGGGATAATTAGCGTCTTCACAAAGAAATTCCGTGATAATCGTTAGCGATGTCTTAAATTTACTGGATTCTAAGAATTTTCGAGAGACTGAAAAAAGAGTGTACTGTAATCTTTAGTGTTAATTTGTGGTGCTTATATAATTAGTGCGATTTGTACAATATCCCTTACACATATTTAATAAAAGTAATTCAGAGTGAAAAAATGTGATGTATTGTGCTGCTGCTTCATACACAAACACCTGCATTAAACTTGCCTATAAAGCCATGTTAATGGCAAATCTGGTAAGCCTCTACCTATACCTTTTGTCTTTTGCACCCTACGGTAATTCTTGCCAACCCTCCGGTGAACGTGCCCAATGCTCGCCTTCCTTGTTTAGACCAAAGTGTAATCTCAGCAGGCGCAACACACCCTCTTATGTCATTGGAGGCATTTGTGTAAAGCCTGTTGAAAATATAAGAAATGTTCTCTTGCATTGGTTTACACCACAGAAGGAGCACTTCGGTCAAGGTGCCAGACCAGATCTGTTTAAATAAAAGATCAGATTGGAATTAGATATGGTAGTCTAGTGATTACATCATCAGCAGCCTGTCTACACCCACTACACGACAAAGGCCTCTCCCATAGATCTCCATTTATCCTTGTCCTGTGTTAACTGGGCCCAATTTATCCCGCTATCTTCCTGATCTCATCTGCCCTCCTAACTTTCTGCCGCCGCCTGCCAGGCTTGCCTTGTCTAAGAGTCCAGCAACAGCTCGTTCCCGCGTGTTCGTTAAGACTTGAACTAAACTCGCTTGACCTATTTGGCCATCCCATTGGTGGTTCTAGCTTGAAAGTCTCTTCAAATGCAGGTTTTCTCAAATAGGTCTTCTCGCCAAGATACTTTATTGCCCCACAGGTGTAGTCTGGTGGCTACCCAACTTAGCTGAGAATCTGAAGGTAGCGGCTTCGTATCCCGGCCGCGGAGGTTGCCTCTCGATGGGAGCGAAATGCTGGGTCCCTTGCGCTGTGTAATGTCAACGCGCGTTAATGAACCCCAGGTGGTCGATATTTCCGGGTTTCTCCAGTACGGCGTCTCTCATAATCACATCACGGCTTTGGGACCCAAATCCCCAGAAAACAAAAAGCTTTCTTCGCTTTCGTCTCCTTCCTATGATGTTTGGTTAACTTCCTTTTCCAGTTCTCATGACTCGAGCATGAACGCGAGCAGCATTAGAGAGAACGTATGCCACCGCGCCTGCGACGCGTCGGCTGTAAGCATTGCATTTCGTCTTTCGCTGCGTGTCATTCGCTTTCAAGACAGGTGCATTTTCCATACTTTACCGGATCATGTTGTGCCTTTTCAAACATATCTCCATCCTTAGAGGCGCGTCTGTGGGGCAATTTAACTGTCGCATTTATTGCATAAGAACACGTTGTCACTCTTTCGATGATCATGTTAGTGGATGACAACTTCACATTATTCGCCCGTGGCTTGGAGGGACGGCTGCCTACTGGTGATACGACCACTACGGCTGGTCTTGTGTTCTCTTCGCTGGCTGCGGCGGCATGCAATTCGGCTGGACTTTTCTTGTCTGTCGAAACCTCTCTAATTCTTCTTCGGTGAGCCGTGAGAGAATATAACATAGCCGCGATGATAATGTGGGCACTTTCTCCATTGACCTGGCTCACGGCCTTCGTAATAGCTATCACTTTTTATCACATTACGCAGTTAGATCTCTGTCACTGAACTGCAATTCATGGAGCGCATCTTAACTAGCAATAATATAAACTTACGGAGGCAAGAATGGGGAATTCGCCTGTTGTTTACGTGTGCCTACTCTGCAACGTGCGAACGTGACATAGAGCCTGACTATGAGAACGCGTTAAATGCTGAGCGGGAAATTTGGGCATTCCACCTTGCGGTACAGCCTCAGTCGCTGACCTATCTAATCGGCAGAAAATTTTTTTATCATAACGCGTGACATTGCCTTCTGTGGAGTGATGCTGTGGCGTACCGCTTTTACTCCGCTATAACTGATATGATGTAACCACGGCTGGATGGTAAAGAGGTACCGTTCTCTACTTGTGCCATTAAAGGGACATCCTACTTGAATTAAACACCACTGACAATGCGCACAGTGCAATCACATTAACAGAATATCTAAATTGTAATTACTATCGAGTGTTGCAAGCTTACGACATAAGCTCAATGTCCGAAAGTACGCATAGCTCGTTTTCCGTTCTTTCCTCGAGTCAAAGACACAACTACATTTTTCGTAAGCGATATTGCGATTGTTCGGTTGACAGCACCAACAAGATGTCAAGCATCGCGACTGCCTGACATATTATCTGATGAAGTTATTTTACTTAAGATGTTTTTTGAGTACAGGATCTCAAGTTTGCCTTTTTATATAGAAGACCACGCACATAACCACAGCACTCACCTCATTCAGCACCTACACCTGCTCAGTGGTTTTTCTGTGAGTATCGCAGGATTCGAGTCATCCTTATCACCCAATACTCGGTGTCAGATGCCATGATATTATGAAGTCAGAGTACGGTAGCTTAATACTATTTTTGCTTTTACGTATTCAGAAAAGAAGCACATATTCACAGTTAAGTGGAATTATGCATTCCTTTAGTTAACTGGATCAAGAAATTCTCATAAATATCGCTATGCCCTAATCGTTCTCAAAATAAGGTACGTGTTGGTTGTGGTGCATCATTTATTGTCCAATGCCAGCGTGTCAGTGAACGCCAAAAATCAATTAAAATGCTTGAAAATTTCATGAGCACTTCTTTCATACTCGCGTAATATTTCGAATGCAAGCGAATACCAGCCAGTGGAATAGGTGCTCCTTATAACCACTTCATCACTGCTGTTTGGGTTACGACTTGGCATCATTAGGTTATCGCTGTCTTCCGTCATTACTCTGTGAAGAACGTTTTAGATGACAGTAGCATAAAGACAATCGCTTTATGGTAGGGCTAGTTGGCTCATGGTGGCAAAAAAAGCACAAACCACGCTGAATTTTTGGGGAAAATACAAAGGAAGTCAAGGAGGCGAGAGGGGTCGTGTTTGCGACAGGTGCAATTTCAGTCTTTTTTTCCGCGCCAAAAAAGCAGTTGCGCGTGTGTCCACAAAAGACCGAGAGCAGCCAGTAAGGCCCAGCCAAGCTAAATTTTTGTTTAAATCCAGGTTTGTTGAACGCGTTCCTCACGTTCTTTATTCACTCTCGATCTCGTACGGGGAAAAATACGCGGCCTAGACTGGAGGAAGCTTAAAGTCATGGCTGAAACAACGGAATGGAACGCCGACGAAGGTATTAGTGGCCAACGGATTTATATTTAGCATTTGGATTTCTTCTCTTTGGGTACTGGCGTATCTTTTCATGGAAACGCGTCATTTTTTGCCCCTCGCAATTGTGTTGCTTCACTGCCGTGGTTCCTAATACAGGAGATAAATAAGACGTTTCAAATGTCTCACGTGCCGGCTACACAGGTTCTTCGTGCATTTCGTGGCAATCATCTGTCCGGCCCCTTTCAAGCCCCCAAAGGCCTTACCGGAACTGTGAGGTCTAGTCTAGAGAATGGCTATTCGGTGCACGACTGCATGACTCCCACTTACGCCCGCAATCACAGAGACCTCTATCTTACCTCGCCAATCCAGCCGCGAATAAAGAGCTCAATATCTGTTGCATAAGGAGATCCCGTAGCTTCCACGCAGACTTGCAGGAGCACCTGTGGTTGAAGTGCGCCTGCTGTCCTGATAACCTGAATCACATTATAGATGTTGGCTATTAATTTGAAATGTTCTGCGCTAGCTCTATGTCATGCGAGTCTCTGCGGACCTGCGGGCGCGATTTCGCCAACTTTAGACATCATCCTAGTTTGCCAATGTCAGTTTATAGAACAAAGTTGCAGTAGTGAGCCCTCGCTTGTTATCGGAGTTGTGGTATTATTCCGCAGGATATCCATTGGCTAGAAACGTTGCGTGAAAAATCGTTGTTTTGTTAGCTAAGAACTCAAGTGAAGGCAACAAGAAATATCTTGCGTTGTGTAGGCAGAAGCTTCTCCGCCATGGCGATATCGCGAAAATCGTTTCACATTTTTTTCCAAGCATAATATTATCATTCTGCATAGGCACGCGGCTGGCGCGTCCAGAAAATTCGTCCACGTGTTCTTCACAGATTTGCTTTTATTTCATGTTCCAGGATAAATGCAAAGGGAAACCATGGTTCTGTCTTCGAATCCCGATTGCCTAGGATATGCCGAATTTTTTTATCATACGTTTCAGTTCTATTTTAAACACCTTGAAGAAGCTAGCTCTTTAGTAAAGAAAATACAATGAACTCTCTTTCGTCAGGAAGTTCGAGCATCTTAAATTAATTGCTTTAAAATAACTCTTTAGCAGCCTACAATTCACAGTAAAACTAGGCTGCAGATCCGAATTTCGCGGGATCGAATCCCGGCTGCGGCGGCTGCATTTCGATGGAGGCGAAATGTCGACGCCATTGTGCTGCGCTGTGTCAGTGCACGTTAAAGAATCCAAGGGTGTTTGTATTTCCGCAGCCCTCCACCACGGCATCTGTCATAATAAGATCCTGCTTTTGGGAAACTAAACACGGAAATCAATCAATTAATCATTTATGTACAAAAATGGAAACAAATAGCCTTAAAGGCCTATACCTCTCTTCTTTTCCGTTTAATGTAGGGGCTTGATACTGCAGAGAGAATAATACTGCCAATTGTGTCGCTGTTAAGGCCATCGTATGCTGCGCATTGTAATGAGCTTGACATGTATAATATTTATTACCACGCATACGCACAAAAGCAGGCATGTGTATGAACAGTTGAAAAATGAACCTTAACAACGAAATGGTCGATTTCTTTGATATATAATTATCTATCCAAATTGGCTATCCACGCAACAAATACGTTATCTTCGCCAAGTAGTCGCATTAAAGCGAGCTTTTTATTAAAAAGGTATTCTTTTTCTGGCCCATGTTCCAAATGCGTTAGAGAGGGGATTAATTACAGCGAAGAAATATATAAGCATAAGAAAGCTCAGGCGATTACGATTTGCAGGCGGCTGTGATCGTTCTGCACGAGTTTGTCCATGACGAGAGCTGCGTGACGCTGACTAGTGTCACCGCTAGATAGATGAGAGGGTCGCAGCGTTTTTATGAAGGGATTCGATTCCCGCACGCCGTACCCCCTATCCGACACAACCTCCTCCATGGCTGCGTTGAGTCATGTTTTAGTGCCATTGTCTTCCTTCTATGGCGTGGTTTGCGAGGAGCTGCCCTGGTACGGTGGCATGGCCGGCAGAAGGCAGAGGCAGCAGCGTAGATCGCGGTAGAAGATCAGGCCCACCTTGATGCTCTTCGCATCAAGACTATATTTGTCTTTTGAGTGACGAGTGTAAGACCAGTGGGAGCGCCCCTTGTCTTTGTTGGCGTGCGCTGCTTAGGTGGGGAAGAAGGAACAATTCCTTGCTGTCTCTGAGATGCGTCTATTACGGCACTTCAAGAGGGAAGCTATAGGGAATGGCAGGCAAGTCCGACATCCTATAACCAACATGCTCTCACAGCAATAGTGCATCCTGGTCCAGACAACGTGACATGGCTGTCCGCATTAGGTGACCAGGCAGCTGCAGCCAGTTCCTTGATGTCAGTGTGCATCAAGTGACCTTGTGTAGCGGTGGGACAGTGCGTGAAGCACACCATGAAATACCTACTGTGCCGTTTAAATTATGTTCGTTGCGGGTGACTTGCTGATCCTTCTGCTTCGTTATTGCTTCTCGTATGTTGAATTACATATATTTGGGATCGTATGGATGTCCTTTATCTTCTGCTGTGGGATTGCCGGCACGT
This sequence comes from Hyalomma asiaticum, assembly GCA_013339685.2. Classification (NCBI taxonomy): domain Eukaryota; kingdom Metazoa; phylum Arthropoda; class Arachnida; order Ixodida; family Ixodidae; genus Hyalomma; species Hyalomma asiaticum. The sequence goes on from JABSTT010002072.1 coordinate 50,615, forward strand.
ATACATACGGTAATACTTATCGATCTTTCTAAACGAATGTAACACGTCACAGGCGAAGTTAATGGCCCAGTTGAAAAAGACGGAGGCATTCAAGTTATTGAATATAATACTTCTGCCTATCCTGAGAACAGTTCTTTTCTTAAATACTGAAAGTGCTTTTTTTTCGATCTGCTTTGGTTAAATCGCAATGCTTATGCAAGCGTGTGGATTGCACCGCACTCGACATGTATACTTGCGCCCGAGGAATGGTTAGCGCACGTTAGGTTTCTACAATCTGCCTCGCTGGGTGCTTAGCAACTGCGGTGTCGCAATGCTAAAAGTCGTGACTCGGGTTTGATTCCCGGCAACTGCGGAAGCATTCCAATGGCGAGGCCATACGTCAGTACACGGGTACTTGTATTTAGGTACAGCCTCACGTACCCAATATGTTCACAAATCGGTCTGGATACGCCGAGTGCATCTGTCTTAATGTTATTCAGGCGTGTAAGTACAAAAATTTGAAACCCCGGGGCGTCCTTCGTGTGCCACTTAACCTTTCAATGGAGTTAGGCCCATGATTTTAATATATTTTTTTGAAATTCGTATACATTATTCGAATTAAACCGCGAATTAATCATTAGCCGCGGAATTAAGGCGTTTGTAAGCCACACTTATATTGTATCTGCTACGTTTGGCTGATTACCGCGCATCCCTGACTCATACAAGCAAAGTAAATGCGAAGCATTTCTCTGCGTACAAAATCTTCATTGACTATCGGTCACGGTCTCACCGCCTACGTCACGAAGCGATCCTAACTCTCTGCTTCTATTCCGATACGCGAAAATTGGCGTGGTAGGTATGAATCTGTTACAGACATGAATGATCTGTCTTGAAATCGCTATCGCTATATCAATATGTTATCAACAATTTTTTTCTTTATCGGTTTGTGTTGCACATTTATGTGTCACAGCGACGCTTCGGGGGAGCTTTCTGGGGCAATAAATACACTCGCAAATGTGAATATAACCGATCGAAGGTACGTGCTCTCTAAGTCCATCTCTCTCTGCCTGTCTAATAACTTTAATGCTGCAGAGCGGGTAACAAGTTTGCTACCACAGATTAGGCCATGTCTTTCAGAATGCAGAGGAGTCAATATGAGGCGCCGGACAGGCACTCGGACATAACGCACTGCTCAGGCGGAACGGCATGATTTATTCCTCTTATACATCCTCTTAAGTTGAAAACTACGAAAGGAAAGCACATTGCAATGGTAATTAAATACTCTCGTAATAGCAAAGGCAAATATCGATGCGTTCTCCTGCCTTGAGGCAGCAGCAGCACTTCACAGGAACCTCACACTAAAGTAGGCGTGTCCTGGTAGGCGTCAGAAACGCGAACGAATGGTCCCGGTCACGGAATCGCACCGCCTCAGTCAGCGCCGATCCCTGCGAAGACCATGACACCGGAGTAGCGTCTCGCCGAGGATGTCATCGGGAGCAGCCAGTAGAAAGAGCGATGGAACACGACGTTCTGTTCAACACTTAGAGGTCCCAGAGGACTGCCGATGGCGAAGTATTGTGGCCCGAACGCCGAGAAGTTCCTGTACTCGACCAGGACGCAAAGCTCGAGGATGCCATTGTCGTTGTCCTTGTGCACGTTCAACATACCGCAGACAGGAGTCACGATGTTGGTCCAGCCACTAGCACGCCGCACTGCTGGTCGCTGAGCTATCTGCGTCGGCTGCAATGCGCGTCGGCCTGGATCTCGCTGCAGAGCTTCTTCCATTTGGCCAACCTTGTGTTGGGTTGACCAAGCTGTTATTTTCAGCATCGGCCCCGTTCGCATGTCGACAGGAAACAGTTCCCACCTGGAGTCGCAGTACAGATGAGCCAGAGCAGCTGCAAACCCGTTAGCGGCAGGAGGAGGGCCTATGTCGCGTAATAGTTCTTCGGCAAGGGGTGAACCGGTCGGAGAAATGAGGAAAGGAGCTTCTTGCGGGCCCTTATCACCCCGTAGCATAGGCGAATCTTCCAAGCATGCCCTGCTGTTCCATCGTTATCGTCGTCCTTATATCACGTAAGGTAGTGCGACCTGCACGAGAAAAGGAAGAAAAATATCCGCGAAAATTGATTAAAAACGTGGGACGCTTCTTAGAGCAAAGTTTCCTAGGTTACAGACTGCCTTAGGTTTCATGCACTCTATGGAGTCTTTTAAAGCCTTTGATCAATCATCATATGTCGTGATCTCAAGGTACGGCCTATTGGGGATGTCCGAAAAAGAAAAGAAATTCGCACTTTCGCACAAACTTAGGAAAGGCGGAAGTAGACATGGTGTTAAAGTTGTTTTTGAGCACCTGAAAAAGTTAGGTTACATTCGCACGCTACCATGCGAATGAAAAACGAGCACTTGCAAAGTAAGAAGCGAACACGCATTTGCTCTCTAAAGCATTCTACCAAGAATAATTTTATCCACTGTCGCATGGGTGTGGTGTATACGATTTTTTTTAACTCGGATGTTTCTACGAAAAGAAAATGATCGTTGTATTAATCAGAGATTAAATCAACATCGGATATATCGTCATCCAGCGGAACTCCTCCTAACTGATCCTTGCACTGCCGGCATTTTAACTGCATGCCCAAGTTTAACGACTGCGCGATTCTATACAGCGATAAGGGTGAAGAAACGGTTTAATGATCGAAGCCTGCCATATGAATAATAGAGGAAGCGCGTGCGTGATCCTGGAGTCGATTAGCTTGAACAGAGAAGAGATTGTCTCTTTGCAATTGCCTCTCGCATTGACCGGCGCGTGTTCTACAGGTGCCGTCAGCATTCGTGAACACACGTAGATAAGTGGTGTGTCTTCTTTATTTCTTTTCCGCCTCTGCGCTCTGCTTCTGTTGATAGTCGCCGTTCTTGTGGTCCACTCCTCTTCCCTCGTGTCCATGTTTTGCGGCACTTACCAATTCGTAACGGGATGTTTAAAATACGGGCTGTGCAGAGGGCCAGCAAAATGGCCGAGGGACATTCCCTTCCTGTCACCACGTGGCCCGCGGTATGCGCTTCCCCTTGAGAGCAATCTGGTCGTCAGGGCGTTGTATGAGTAATCTTCTTGTACTGACTTGACTGACTGACTGACTGACTGACTGACTGACTGACTGACTCACTGACTGTCTGACTGACTGACTGACTGACCGACCGACACTGATTACGAGGCTGGGTCTGTCTGACTTTCCGTCTGTC